>JAVQKC010076723.1:0-20468 GCA_036025475.1 Philypnodon macrostomus | reverse complement strand
CTTTATTTTCTACTATTTTATTGTTGGCATCCAGTCCGGGCAGCAAAGTAAGAATTTCATTGTGCAGGGAAACATGTGTCCTACTGTGCATATGACAATAAACACTTTGAATCTTGAATTAGTAGTGGTTTAGTTCTGGTTTAGTCTTAACCAGAAGACTTAAGCATGTGTAAAGATCTGGTTTGCTATGATTTACACCAAATGTTGCCGTTTGTAGACAATTTCCTTTTATGTGGAAAAAAAGAAATATCCATATAACTATCACTTGTTTTTCTACACCAAGCTCTCATAATAAAGCTTTGAATGTAATTTGCAGGTGTGACTGGGATTGAGGTGGTGGTACAGCATGGCCTGGCAACACCGGAGGGCCTGGCTGTCGACTGGATCACAGACAAACTCTATTGGATTGACAGCAACTTGGACCAGATTGAGGTGGCCAAGCTGAACGGTGATATGCGCACAACTCTAATTGCCGGCGGCATGGAGCATCCGCGGGCCATTGCGCTTGACCCGGGCCAAGGGTATGTCTCGCACCACCTCCCATGTACATTATGCTGCTTGAGGCCTTATGCGATCCATCAACAGCTTTAGATTATTGGAATAAAGTAAAATTACAAGCTTCTAGTATTTCTCACTTCTGCATGTGACGTGATGTATGAAGATGTCTGCTGTGCTAAGGTCCATTAAGGATAGAAGATATAGGATACATCAATAACAGTGCCGGATTCGCTATTTCCGTAATGACAAGTGGTGGAGCTAATACCCCTTCAACCATTGCTTCAGGGATATGGTTTACTGCATTTTGTGTGTTGTTTTGGAGCAATCGTTTTACTATATTTTGATCTTCAAGACAATAAATAATATGTACAATGGTTTTTGGAAAATATTTTTGTGAGCTTTACCCCAATACAATTTATACCAATCAGGCAAAACATTATGCTCACTCACAGGTGAAGTGAATAGCCGATTTTCTCTCTGTCATGGCATCGGTCAAAAATGTGTCTTCAATGCTGATATGTTGGAAAATTACATTTACAAAAGCAGACGGATCTAAACCAGTTTGAAAAGGGTAATACTTGTGACGGCTGGGTCAGAGCATCTCTTGAAGTGAGTTCCTGAGTCTCAGTGATGCACATCAGATCATAGACATCGAGAGGTCTCCAAGTGCTACCAACGCAGACTGCACCACTCCTTAGTTCCACCATCTAATGAGTTAATTTTGTGCAATAGAGAGCTTTAGATTGAATCACTTAAATCTGACATTTAAAGAAAGAGTAGCTAGACGTATTGGACATTTAGAAGTCTAGACTGCTGTCTGACCTTAAAATTATTGTGTTTTTAAATGTGTCCATATGTGGTTTCAGACATCATTTGAACCCCCTGCAATTGTTTTCTTGAAACTGAACTGATGGTGACTATACATTGACAAGTTCTGACAAGTTTCAGTGTCTGGTGACGTGTGAAGGATAAGCTAAATAAAATGAATATGCACTAAAAAAAACTAAAAACCTGATAATTGCTTTTACTTTACTAGATCATTTTTAATATATACACAAACCTGCTTGAGACATGTATTGAGCCATGTCCATTGTCAAAAAAAAGAGCTTGAATTTCTTTACCTGCAGTAAAAGGGCAATTTAGAATAGCAGAGACTGAGACACAGTAAGTGGTGTACAGTAATTGGAGTCTGACACAAGCACCATGAAGCGATGTGGCTTCTTGGCATCAAATATGATATTAAACATTTGTGGGTGGATTGAGTGAGAACTGAGTTAGAATGCTCCCACTCCCCATTACAACTAATAATAACAGTGTATTTACACTAAGAACGGAGTCAATTCTGAATTAGAGGCAGTATTTACTATAGGAAATTGAGTTATGTGGAGGGCATTGGACCTAATAAAGGATGAATTATTCAGTGTGGATAGGGACCTTAATATTTCATTTCAGGTGAAGGTTAAAGTAATATCACTCTCACTGTACTGGGCTGGGCTATCTGATCATTTTATTATGCCTTTAAAACATTTTATTGACTTAAATATTATTTCAATATTTTATGTTGTTGGCCGCTGTGTAAAGGAGGGAAATTGATGGTGCAATGACATAGAGTAATGAGGAAAACATATGATTCCCAAATGATATTAAACTGAGCTGTTAGCATAGCATACATTATTTTATATTATAGTATAGTATAGCTTAGATGTGCCAAATACAGTATTTAGCTTTTTCTTTAAAAAATAAAATAAAATGACAAAGCTAATCAAATATAGGTGAAAAGTATAACTGACCATTATCCAGGACCATACAATCTCAACGGAACCACATAAGTGTAAAATATGTGGTTACTAGTTAACTAGTTTGTGTGTTTGATAATGTCATTAAGTAGGGCTTTGGCAATTTAGCATCACTAGCATTTTAACATGTATTAAAATGGTCACTTTTATCATGCATGTAGCCTATTTCTAAAGCATTCTACATACATAAACATTTAAATGGATAATTTATAAATCTGAAAGCTGCATACAGGCTACACGTAGTATATTTTTCCATGAATAATGACATTTCAGATTTCAAGGGTAGCTAAGATTAGCCTGGCTGCTTTGTGTGTGGCTAGCATTTCACATTAGCTGCTTACTTTGGATAAATGCATCTTAAGCAGTAGTCAGTGATTATATTTCACAGTATGCCCAGTGTATTTCAGATTAAAGCCAAAGCAAGATGTTCCTTAAAATCAATTTAACACTCTTAAGAAATGAGTAATCAGCTCAGAGGCTCCTCTCCGATCTTCCTCCCTTTACTTTTGGGAGGATGACTGAATTTCATGGCCGCACCGATGAGGATTAATGGGTGCTTTTTGGTGCCTAAAGGCGCATTTCCATCTCCAGGCAATAATTCTAATCTAATTACTTGAATCCACTCAAAAGAGAGGGTCATTGATCGGGGGGGGGGGGTATCAAGTGAATAAAGTTATCGATCTAGACAAGGATATTTCTTCCTCACACTGTTCTGTTGTTGTCAGCTTGGTGATTTAAGCGCTGGCATCCATTTTCTAGTTGACTTTGTAAAGGGGCAGGACAGGGCAGACACAAGTTTGTGGTTTTGCTGTAGGACTTGTGGACACTGTGGATGGTCAAATCAATGTCGGTGTTCATTTTCAGGCCTCATTGAGCTGTGAAAAGTCATAATAAAACAGATGGCTTCCCATTTTCCAATCGTGTCACAGATGTAGAGGGCTGTGCTGGATCACTGGTGCTGTTCTTGGGCTCCACCACTGTCTCGCTCGGTCTATAAATCCAACAAATACAGCATTGTCCTATACTATCGCACTCTATGTTTGTCTAGTTATCATTTAACACATTGTCTTGCTGATAATACTGTATATTCATCGATTGTAAGCCCATTTTGCGTTTGTAAGCTTCATACACAAATAACATACTGATAACATAGTTGTTGCCAGAGGGTAAAATATAAACTGGCTTAGTAGTGTTAGTTTAGCTGTTGCACAATGTACGAACAAGGTAAAAGTCAGAGAATTGGATTGACAGGTATAGTTGAAGAACTGTCAGACTAGCCGTAAAGGTTGTACACTCACTGGCCACTTTATTAGTAACACTTGCTTGTGATGCATGGCTAATAATAATTTCCTTATTTTTCCATGAATTTCCTCATAAATTGGCTTATGAATGTATATCCATCAAAGATTACAACTCTTTCTCCCTGGTCTGTGTAGTATGATTTGTTCAGGTTAAAAATACTACTTTTTCCATCCATATTCATACTGCTATTGTTGATCTAGATGTAGTCATTGTGATTGACTATTATTCTTATAAAACAATCTAATTGCCATTTTTTAGTATCCTTTTCTGGACTGACTGGGATGCTACTTTCCCCCGGATTGAGGCTGCCTCTATGAGCGGCGGAGGCAGGCACATTGTATTTAAAGACATGGAAATCGGAGCATGGCCTAATGGACTGACACTGGATCATCTTGAGAAGAGGATAGTTTGGACAGATGCACGGTATTTCATCACTAGTTTTATGTTTATGTGGCTCTTTTTACACCTTTTGTATACTCTGCCTTATGTTATGCATAGGATTCGGCTTGTTTTAAAAATTAAACTTGAATTTCCATTCTCCCTTTGGACATAAAATAATGAAGTGCATACAATATTTAGAGACCCTTCTACAATGGCCATATTTGGTTGGAAAGTGGGTCCTCAACAATTTAACAGCTCGGTCCATGCACATCTCACATTAATTTACGGACAAATAGTGTTCCCTTTCAAAATACATTTCAAGAGTGGTTTAAGCTTTCATTTGACCCTTTGTGCTGGTTTTATTTTTCAACAGCTCCGATGCCATTTTCTCTGCACTCTACGATGGCAGTGGGGTCATAGAGATCCTAAGGGGGCATGAGTACTTATCTCACCCTTTTGCGGTGTCACTTTTCGGGGGTAATGTGTACTGGACGGACTGGAGGACCAACACATTGGCCAGAGCGAATAAGTGGACCGGGCAAAATGTCACAGTCATTCAAAAGACAACTGCTCAACCCTTCGACTTACAGATCTTTCACCCGAGCAGGCAACCGCAAGGTAAGATGCTTTATACTGTAAATAGATATAGTGTATATAATATATAATCCATGCTAAATAACTCCAGGTCTTCTAATCTGGTGTTCATTTTGCGGATTTTTATTCTCCATTGCATTTACCCCTGAACTAAAAGATCACCAGTTCCAGTCCAGATCATATATCTACCAATGTGGAATAAACTTGAATTTGTATATTTTTTGAGATTTCTTTTTTTATCAAGAAATCTCAAATCTTCTTCATCTAAAATAAACTATGAAAATTATTACCCCATAGAATATTTCTAAATTTGTGTAAATGCTCAAAAACACAAATGTACCATGCTAACCCCATTAATTATATAAAATAATATAATAATTTCATAATAATTCTAACATTATTATTGTTAGCTTCAACCTCTGCCTTAATTTAGCTTGTCAATCATTTTGACACCTTATGAGAGAAAAAGCAGTCATGCAGAGAATTAGCTAGCTAGAGTTAATGGTACCACCAGATTGTGTACTTTGCACCACATGCGTTTATTATTCATAGCTTTCAAATTATTATAATAAAAAAATGAACAAAGCAAGCTGCAAAATGACACCCACACAATAGGGCTGTATTAACCGTTCCATAGCTGTGTTTTATAGAAATCTACCATCAAGGAGTTTTTGTTTTCAGCAGTGTCTACAGGTCGTAGTCCAGGTCCCAGGACGTTGTATCAGTGAATCCAGTGCAGGATAGGGCCAATGTATTAGCATATAGCGGTGCTCTCCAATTGTTTATATAGTCATATGTGAAAAGTGAGTAAATACACAATACTTGTATGTCTACATGTGGAGGACCTATTATCCTGCACGACTCTGAAGCATCAGGTTTGTTTACACTTGTGTCCTATTTCTAATTGAGTTGTTTGAGTTAAGCTTTGGCCATGCTCAATGGTAACCTCACCAATGGCCCAGTCTTTTTCAGTTCTGCCAAGTTGCAAATGCATCCTGCTAAGCTGCCATTGTGCAAATCCCCAATCTTATAAAAAGGCACATTATTATGATGTTAATCAGTTTTACATCTATTTAGCGATTCTGACGCTTCTTCACTGTCAAGTTAATTTGCTTGTTTCCTTCCTGTATCTGCATTTGCGCAACTGTTCACAATAGATAAATGTGAGCCTAGAAGACAGAAAGCGTGCCTAATCCCATTTCAGAGAGCTCAGCAGGAGGCAGTTGGCTATTATCCACTACAGCCACAACCCAGGGCTAGATATGAGGCACTGTGCACACTATGTTTGCCTCTGCACATCTGGATAGGAGGGTGAAAAAATGGCTGGATGATTGAGTAAAGGCTGGCTAGAACAGAAACAACATGCAGCTGGTCTCGTGAGCCACTCAGCAGGTGCCACAGCGAAGCTCCACGGGCATCATAAACATCTGTAAATACATTATGTGTCATTAGAGAGACCAGTCGACGGTTCATCATAAGAATGAATTACAAGCATTTGCAAATTAGGAGCAGATTGGTAAAGTCCCAAGGTTACAAGGCTGTCAGGCAGTGTACTTCTCTAATTTAAAAAAAAGGAAAACACAGAAGACAAATATTCAGTGATTTTTTTAGAAAATAATAGAAACAGATTTTTTATCATTCTGTGCTAATGTGGCAGATTTGAAAATATGCTGTTTGGTAAATTGCCTTCTACTAAATAGATAGATTTTTTTAAATTATCTTTTATCTTTTTTAATAAGCAAAAAGTGAATAATTTTTGCTCAAAAGACTACACTAAAACATCTCATAAGCATTGCTACTTTAATGTATTGTCTTGCCTTGAAAACTGACTGTACTGTGTACTAGTGACATACTAGAGATCTTTATTGGGTGACTTGGCAAGCACATTTTCCAAAATGTATTGAATTTGAGTTTATGCCAAAAAGATCAATAACATAAGTTCAATATAGCAATAGTTTGGGGTGGTACAAGTGCATGTGCTACCATCTGTTACCATTTTAACAACTTTACTAATTACTAATTGCAGGATAGCGTGTGATTGTATACTGTAAGACATGCTAAATAACAAAAACACAAAAGCCAACCAAATGTAATGCTTGTCAATGAAGACATCTGTGTCATTTTTAGCTAGTAAAAACATAGCTCTTTTACAAATATAGATGATACTAGTGTTCCCTATTTAAGCACAGACCTATTTACACCCATTCAGCCTGGCCTTGACTCAGTTAATTTTCTCTTACTGGAGGTGTGTGGCAGTTTGGCTCTTGTCAGCACTGCCTATCATTGCTCTACAGAGAGTGATTCAGCAGTAAGCAGAACTACATCCACTCAGACACTTTGCTGTTAGCACACTGACTCAGCTGGGTGCTATTGCAGGGCTTATAGACACCATGGCATTTTGGTCGGAAATAAGACACATTTATGATGCAGTGTGACTCGCCCCTATTCTGTTCTGTAAGCCGGGGAAATGAACTTTGAATAGGCTTGTATGTATGAAGGGATCAGCTTGAATACATGTGGAAATGAGAGTGTGATACATGCGATGGGATCATGCCATGGTGGGTGATACTGATAATTGAGGTAGGGGTGACAGACAGAGGTGAATGGTTCAGGATAATGTAGTAGTATGGAGTATTTGTGAAAACTGACTTCTTTGACTCTATGGTACTTGTGAGATGTCTGTTCAGTCATGCTTGTAAAATGCAATTCGCTTTCCTGTGCTTTCAAAGTAGCAGGGGCAATATTTTGAAATACATTATACAGGATTGAGCTGGGAATATATAAAGCATATTTACTGCATGTACACACAGAACATGTCCTTGTAATCTTAAGATTGTATTGATCAACATTAGTTTGCGTTCTTTCTTTTGTGATAGGTGTTGTTTCTGAGCAATCGATCAACCAAATAAAATACAAGTCAAAAGTAACATTATTATTATATTATTCCATGGCCAAGAATGTAAGTTTGAAATTCAATACAATAGCCAATAAATACATTTTATAGGGATATAGGCAATTTCATGTTATCTTAAATACTGTGATTGTTTGTCTAAGTCTGTATCAAAAAGACTTCTAATCTCCAAGATAAAATTCATATATCCCAAACTAATATTGTCATGGCAAAACATTGAGTTAAATTGCACATTTCTATGGCCTCAATATTCACACTGGTTTCCCTGTCTGTATTGTATGTTGTTGTTCTGAATTGTCCCTCTCTTTTCTCCATTTCTCCTGCCCAGGCTTTAATCCGTGTGCAGAGAATGATGGACGTGGACCATGTTCACATCTGTGTCTCATCAATTACAACCGCAGTGCGTCCTGCACCTGTCCACACCTTATGAAGCTCTCACCCAACAAACAATCCTGCTTCGGTGAGCCTTCACACATCCCTCATCTTAATGTCCGATCCTTTCGTTATCAGAGTAAAATACTGGCTTCTAGCTTGACAAAAGGAAGCTGATTTGTTATAAAAATAGATCTTGCCCTTTGGTTTCTGTACGCATGGTTTTACTGAGTATGACTGACATGTGCATTTGCATGAGGCTGATATTATCACATTTGCTGATGCTTTGGACAAAAAGGTCAAAGACAGTTTTATTTTCCTGAATTGTTTATACAATGCTCCCAGACTCCCCTCAATGTGAGCCATAGTCTAAACAAGGTCTAAAGCAGGACTGAACAACCAGGTCTAAACTTATATATATTGTATATGTATCTCCATCAGCTTTGAAGAGGTTCTTGCTGTATGTGCGGAGGTCAGAGATCCGAGGTGTGGACATTGACAACCCTTACATGAATGTGATGACGGCTCTAACAGTACCGGATATTGATGATGTGGCTGTGGTGGATTACGACGCTTTAGAGGAGAGGATTTACTGGGCTGACATCAAAACTCAAACTATCAAGCGGGCTTTTATTAATGGGACCCAGCTAGAGACCATCATTTCAGCAGGTAGGGAAAAAAGTATGTTAGTCAAAGTATGATTAATACATATATGTATAAATGACATTTCTATGTGTTTCAGTTTTTCAAATTGAAATAATTTAATTGCTAATTGTGGCAAGTTTGGTATTGCTCTGGACAACACTAATTGTTTAAAATGATTTCTTCCTGGCAGACATAGTGAACTGCCGCGGTCTGGCTTTAGACTGGCTTTCCAGGAACTTATACTGGCTCAGCTCAGAAAATGACGAGTCGCAAATCAATGTGGCTCGCTTTGATGGATCCCTGAAGACCTCCATCATCCACGGCATTGATAAGCCAAGGTGCCTTGTAGTGCACCCCGCCAAGGGGTAAGTAGATTAGAGCAGGCTGTGCACTCTATCAGTCCCTCACCTTCAGCACATACTGTAACATCGCACAAACCAACAGGAGATCGCCGTTTATCTATTAAACAGTCTTGTGCAGAAAACAGCTTTTGAAGCATGAATTGTCCACTTATTAACTGTAACAAATACATTTTATGATTTAAGATTTTTAATAATGATAATAGTACTCCCACACACTAGTTTTTTTTATTGTTCTTTGAATTTTAATGTCATTGAAAAAACTAAATGTAAGCTTTTAGCCCAAATACCACCATTAGGTTTTCACTCTGGGTGGTTTTGTCACATGAATTGCTAAGAGACTGGACAAAATTGCTGTCTATCCCCTGCTTTCCACCCGACTCAAATCATGGTCAATTACTATGGATATCGCTGTTGGTATTGATCAAAATGTTACACTTTCCAGACTGGTGCCAGCAATATACAAGCTGTTCTCTATACAGTCTATTGCTTGAACAGTGATGGCGTCTTGTTTGTAACTGGTTCATTAACTATTAACCTCACACCTTTTCCCACAGGAAAATCTATTGGACAGATGGCAACACCATTAACATGGCCAACATGGACGGGAGCAACAGCAAGGTCCTCCACCAGAATCAGAGGGAACCAGTAGGTCAGTAGGACTGCTTTGTGATGCTGGAGTGAGATGTAAAGCTTAGTTCACGTTCTGTCTGAACCCAACCCGGACTCGAGCAATAAAGACAGAACCTGATCTGAGCCCAAGATAAGCCTACACACGTCAACTGATGTTTCTGCTCAATACAAACGGAGCCGTTTGATTGACAGAATATGTGCAGCCTGCTTTAGTATCCCACCTGTTGTGTCCAGGACCAAGAGCTTGTCCCTGTGGTTGACACTGTTGTGCATGCAGCACTCCTTTGCCATCTGTTCACATAAGTAGCAGCCCTTCTCTACACCGGGGACTCGTTTAACAGCATGCAGTGGCCACGTGCTTTCATTCTCACGCCCCTGTGTCAGTGGGCCGTTGCTGGTGACAAACAGCCATGGCTGCATCCACGGTACTGGAACACGCACTGGGAAGAGCGCACATGAGCCAGGAGAATGGTCTCAAGCAACAGGCGCGGTGAACAGTGCGCATCTGAACCCGAAACTGACCTGGCCCGAGGTTACAGGGGAAAATACAAGTTGGGTCGGGTTCGGGTCAGACTTGGGCTAAAAATCTTAGCTCTAGTGAGATGCTGGACCACCCACATATTATGAAACATCAGTTTATAATGTTTTGAACTGAAACAAAGAGTGAGTGTGGGCCTGTGTAGTGGGATATTGAGCTGGAGGGCAGGTAAAAAAAAAAATCAATTTATTATGAAAAAAAAAACACGACGAATCTGCTGTGTCAAAATAGACATGCTTTGGTGTGTGTGTATTTTAAATAAAAACTACTAGGCCTATTGACATGAAACAAAAAACTGGCATTAAGTTCAAAGTTCTCTGTCACTAAAAATTACTACATGACTTTGAATGAAACTGTGTTTAAGCTGAGTAAAGTTATGACGGCCTGGTCCAGTAAAAATGGAATTAAGCTGTATACAGGATGCTGCTTTTATTTTTGTGGATTTTCTGTGTCCAACCACTACAATATAACTGCCCCCTGCACTCCAACTGAATTTTTGACATCTTCAGATTGTAGGACTTAAACACATCCTGACCACAGTGATTTGAACTAAAGGATAACTGGGGCACATATAACGCTTCAATTGAGGACAAAGTGTGAGAAAAGGTGAAAAAGTTCTTCTTCTGTTCGTTTTTCAGAGTCACAAGAGCAATGAAAGCAGGGCAAGGCTAACCATGTGTCCAAAAGGCTCAGCGCTGGGGCCGGGCAAAGCTTCTGTAAACCGGCCAATCAAAACAGAGCAGGAAGCTTTGGGAGCCGAGGGGCTGGAGCAGCTAAAAGACCCGGAGCGAATGCGTAGTGTGATAAATAAGGAGATTTAACAGTATAAATCATGTAAAGCTGTTCCACCGCTTTAGGAAATACGGTTCAGTTAATGTGAGATAATAGCGATTCATAAATAAACTGATTTTCTTTGTTTTGTATATAAATGATCACAACTATCATGGTTTTAAAAGCACTGCCAGACCTGCTTGGCCTGAGTTGAGAAAAGGTGTTGCAGTGAAGAATCTTTTTGATCTTTGTGGTCTTAGCGTGGGCTGCATACATGCTGAGTGTCTCCCACAACCATCTGTCCATAGTACATAGACTTGATTGGCACATTTTGAACAACTCAAGAACTCTGTAGAAGTGTTTCAACCTACAATCATCTTTCTTTTAGTCGCTGGTGAATTATTACTACACACGACCAAAGACAAGAAGCTACGGTCATAAATGCATGGGTTTATTTTGTGTGTAATGACATATGGAAATAGAAATACAAGTCTCGCCTGGTTTGAAGTGTATGCCAGACAACAGCATGCAAAGAACATAATAGAACGTGTATGACGATGATGAAATGGATACTGGAGAGAAAAGGTATCATCTATTCTGAAGATGCATTTGATCTGTGTACAACATATTCTAACATATAGCTTTATGTAAGAGGCCCATTTATAAGCAATCTTTTAGAGGAGTCCGTAAGTTCTCTCCATGTTACCGCGGGTTCTCTCCAGATACTCCAGCTTTCTCCCACTTTTTTATGCAGCTGTTTAACTGGTGAATCAAAATCGCCCCTAGTGAATGAATGTTGGTTGCGTGTCAGTTTTAGCTCCACAACTTATATGCCATCGTCCAGAGTGCATAAGGCCAATAATTGCGGGCACAAATTCTCAAAACCCTTAAAAGGAATAAATTGTGGAACATGAATGGATGATTTTGTGATCAATTTGCTATTCAAATTATGCCCAAATATATTTCCAATCCTGCTTATACACTTTCCATATATTTCCCAATCAAATGACAAACAATTTTGCAAATGCTTAATTGCAAACGACATTGACATTTCCATCATAATCCCCTCCTAATTGAGCAATTGCAGTTTGATTTAATGAAACTGATCCGGCGGTCTCCTGTCATTTTCACGCTGCCCAAGGTCAAAGCTCCCCTTCTTCCCATCACACAAACAGCGCCATTGTCTTTATTGTATTTGCCCCTTTTCTTCCCAGGACCTGTCAGTGATTCAGATAGCGTAGTGCCACCATATTTCACAAGGCTTCATTTATGATTATGGGTTAGACCTGGGGACAAGAGTAAATTAATGACGCTGTGTGACTGTGAATCTGCCAAGCATAAATCCAACACATGGTAAAAAAGCTTGGTGCTGTCCAGAGGTCCACTATTATTTTGAAAGAGCGTCCACTTTTTTTGACTGACTAAAAATAGTGGAAATCATTGAAAAACCACCACCCTGTCAGCATGGGAATAGATTTAAGTATTCAGTCTTAGTCCTAGGCCTATTCATTTTTCATGCCAGCTGGAGGTCTCTATGAAGCCATCGCACACTCAAATATATGTTGGCAAATGCCTATGTGCTGCTAAGCTATGTTGTCAGCGTTTACACATGTAGTAAATTATAGTGTTTGGATGTTTTCCTATGCATTTCATTAGTAGTGCGTTGCTTTTGAATTGAGCGGAGATGTGTAACAGTGTTAACTTCCAGATGCTCAGTGGTATGACAGGAATGCTTTACATGTCATCTTAAAGTGCAAGACAAATCAAGTCTCTTGGAAAGTACCATGGTTTTTGTTCAATGTGTGAGCTGCAGTTTCTTCCACTGTAATTAAAAAAAAATAATTCTCTAATAACATGACATAAATATTTCACTATTGATTATTTTGAAGTGGGACAATTTTATGTATTTATTGTTATTTATTTATTTTTTTGCTTGAATAAACAAGTAGCTTAAAGGAAATGACTAATGTAGCATAATAATTACAAAAAATAAACATGTATTGGGTTATACATTTTTTAATGCTGTATAACGGTGTATTCAATTATTAGAATTTTAAACTAATACTTGTTTGAGAAAATAATGTATTTTATGTATTGTTCATGTATGTTTCTTTTATACTGTATGTGGAGTGCTTGTCTGTACTGATAATCAAGTTGTCTTTTGTAGCCTCAAACTGGACTTCTGACCATGTTCCCAATATTTACTTATTTTTTTGTGATCAACCACACATCTTAAATCAAACCCAAATATTGAGCCATTCCTTCTGCTCCTCTCAGGTCTCTCTATCGACTTTGCTGCCAGCAAACTGTACTGGATCAGTGTGGCCAACGGCACTATCAACAGGTGCAATCTGGACGGCGGCGGCCTTGAAGTGCTGGAGAGTTTGAAGAGGGAGCTGGCCCGCGGCAGCGCTCTGGCCGTGATGGGTGAGTGCAGCTTGTCATGAGTGCATCTGATTGCCTCTGGGGGATTAAGTCCAAGAGTGTGGAAGGATTATGCGTTTAACCAGTTAAGTGGCCAGAGAATGGAGCCACATTTAGTCAACCCTTGAAAATAAGAAGAAAAGGTATGTTGAGTGAAGTAGCAAAAGGGTGTTAGATAATTAAAACACAAGGCAGCCATGATTGATGATTGATTTTCCCGGCCGCTTTGTAATGAAAAGGATGGAGGATGTTCATTACTTGTTGGTTTTTGCTGCTATCAGTGCTGAATCCAATGTGCCATGCCATCCATCTCCCGAAATCTCAACTCAACAGAACTTAGTGTCAGAATGAATGTCGTTGGTGCAAGGCCATTCATTCAGACCATTCTGGACAACCTTATTTAGGGTTTTCTGATTAAAATTACAAAAAACCACTGGGCAGTAGTTCTGTGGGCAAAAATGCCGTTGTTGATTTCAGAGGTCAGAGGCTGCTTTGTGATAATGGAAAAAGCTCAGATAACTACTTACACCATTCTACCTATACCTAAAACATCTTTTGAAAAGTTTGGAAAGAGCTGGGGTGGTGTTTATTATCAAAAAAAGCTGTAACACTGGAGAACATGCCTCAAAATGCACTTTCCAGGAATTTGAGAGTGAATTAGGATCTGTTCATTTTTAAAGGAGGCCGTATTGAACCAGAGAAATGGGTTCAATTGTACCTCTGTGGTGAAAATTACACAGGTCACACTGACTGTTCATGTTCAGAGCAAAGCGTGACCTAATGTGATTTCTGTGTCACTTTGGGGCGTTTGGAAAAAGTCCACAGTTGAATGGGAAGGATGATGTCATTCAGGTATATAGGAGGATCAGGTTAGTCCTTATTGTCATTCAATATGTCAGGAATTAAAGAACAAAAAGTGTAACAGGACCAGCATCCAGCTTTATACACATCAATAATAATAATGAAGTCTCTAGTAAGTTTGTTAGCTTTATAGTTTATATATGAAATATGTATCATGTATTGGCATAGCAATGTTAACAACTGCATAGTAACATCTATGTAAACCCAATGTATTATGGTTCTGTGTGATAGCCATTTGCACTACATTGTCAAAGTAATGGGCACATCAGAGCCTTAATCAAAAAGTCAATGGCTTTGATACTTTTATTTCAGCAATAATTAATGAAAATGTATATGGAAGTAAGTAGTAGTAGTATCTCTAAGAATGACCCCATGAAAAATAGTTGAAGCACCGAGGTTGGTATTTATTAAGGTTTACACATTACAGAATTCAGGACAGAGCAGACGATAGGGGTCAGGAGGGGTCAGGAAGGGTCAGGAAGAGTAGAAGCAGGGCCGAAGCTGGACACAAGCTGGAGTGAGCTCTCATGGTGCAGGCCCCAGCTCCTCTCAAAGCTCCTCGCCAAAGCTAAAGCTCTCTCTGCTTGATGTAATATACATATATATGATCCCAAAATAGGTAGTCAACCTACAGTATACCTTTTAAATATTAGAATCGCTATCATGTTTGATTAATTAAAAAATCTTAACTAATTCCATCCCACTTTGTCATCTAATCATAGGCTAACTTTACAAGATTTCCCCCCTAATCTACAAATATATTTAGACAAAAGATTGATTAAAGCTTTTTATTTTCCACAACAGATCTAAAAATGATCATTTGTCTTATTTCCACACTGTTGCGGTTAGGACAATTGGGAAGCTTCCCAGAGAGGGCTATGGAAATGCATTGTTCTTGCCAAAACTGCTAATGAGAAAGCTCCACACATAATGAACACGGTGCTTTTGGCTAAGTGTGTGTTTGTGCGAGTGAGTCTGTGTTTGTTTGTGTGTGCATGTATGTTATCCCACCAAAGTGTCATAATAATTTTTTAACAGAAAAAATCTAAATGAAAATTGTTGTCAGTGATTGTGGCAGCCTTTTGTTTGTTGTTGTTTGGTTTAGAAAGACTAGAGTTTTAATGACATTATTATTAGGGAACAGGACTCAAGTGTTGCTGTTTTGTTAGCTCTTAGCATTCCAGTAACTTTAAGCAGCATCCTTTTTCATTTGTTTTCATTTCATAAACATGCCATGCAATACAGATTTGACAATGAATTTGTATTTTATTTTTTATTTTTTGCGCGTGAGAAATGGGGACTTTAATATTGTGTTTCAGAAATGAGAGATAGAAGTTGAGGTGACACAGACTAATGTCTTGGCTTGTGCATAGTAGCAGGTACAGCAAAACAGTGAAATGATGTCTGCCAGACACCATCAATCACAATTAATGACATTTTGTTATAGAGGAAATAGCTGAAAGAAAGAATGAACAGCACAGCATGTAGTATATTGTTCAATAGAGTATATTGACATAGTTTTCTTTAGCATGATGTTACGAGCTCTTTTGAAGATGCATTGCTTGTACAGCTCATGCTTCAGATACTAATAAATGTGCTATTAGTGTGAAAATAATAGTAGTATATAGTATAATAGTGTAATGTTGAACTATAAAGTAAGTACATTAGAATATCCATCAATTTAATCCAAACCCTCTTAATCTATGTCCAAATTGATTTACTCATTTAGTGGTTAACAGCTGGTAAAAGTGGCAGAGTTCAGAGCATAATAAAACTTTTATTTCACACAAATAAACCAGCTGTGGTTGTAGCCGAACTTGATTTAAAATTCCCAGACGTCTGAGACCGAGGCAAGACTAAAACGAGTTCAAGTTTGAGGCAAGACCATTACAAAGTTGTCTTAAGGACATTCTTTAGTACTGCAGCACTAATGGGGGCTTGCATATTGTATAAGCTGCATGACGGAGCCTATTTCAAATATATGATGGTGGTATTCCTAATAATGGTGTCAAAGTCCAGTTACCATCTAGTTTGGCTTATTGAAGTTATCAGAGACTGTAAAGCATTTTAGTGTCCATCCCCAATACTACTGTTGCCAAGCGAACTAGTGATATCATTTTAGAAGCAATTGTTTGGTCTCCATGGTGAAAAATGTGGACAATCTTCCACCAAAGTACATTTTATCTAACTATAGCATCTAAAGAGGTTTGCATTCACACTGTGGTCTATGTAATGTTCAGTTAAAGAGTGAAAATGAAGCTTTTATGTGGTGGAAGCAGCAACCTGCATGAACGAGCATTTGTCTAACAATGTTGTCTCCTGTTCGCTGATAGTTTGATCGATTTGTTGGCTGTGTTTGAAGTGTTGAAGGTTAGTGAAAGCGAGGATTAGGAACAAACTAGTGTGGCTTCAGTGTTATCAGGATCTGTAGGTTTCTCACAGCAGGACGCTAGGGCATATATATCTACTGTTGTAAGCAGTACCCCCCCCCCATCTCCCCTCCTTTCTTTCTCCTGTGGACATATCAACTATATTCTTGATTTTTGAACTGGGAATTCTTTTGGCTACTACTGGAATCTTTGGTGACCCTCTTTTATGCCCCAACCCAGTGTTAGAGAACCAGGCATTGAGTGTGATTGCTGAAGTTTGAAACCATCAGCTCCATAAAGTGGAAAGATTGAAATCGATTGAAATGACATTTTCTTTTATGCTGCATGTGTTCAAAAGAATTTAGTGTGTCCAGCTTTTTCCCCCTTTTTTGAGCCTGCACTTGAGATTGTTGTGAAAAACCATAATGAAGGCACTGTTACTGACACGAGGGTCGATCTGCTTAGGGCCCGGGGGGGTGTAATAATTGGATTGGCTTGAGGAAAAGGTGAGGGCTTCTATTTAGGAGGTGTGGGTGATCCATCAGACTTGACTAGTGCTGAATCAAACTCGTGTTTGAAGGTGGAAATTGAATATGATGTGCCAAGAGCACAATTGTGGCTAGCCAACGCTCCTCTCGGCATCAAATTAACATTGGGTTCAAAGCTAATCTAAGCGAGCATGCCTCTGGGGTCAAAGGTTGTGTAAACTGCATGTCGACTGTCATTTTAACTTGTGGGAATGTCTCTGATTTTGTGGAAATGAGTTTTACATTCTCTTAAAGGGTGACAAGGAGCTGCAGGCTATTCATGCCAAATGGGAATTGGTCCTGTCTGTGTGTATGCATGAGGGAATAAGTCAAAAACAACCTTTTAGAATTGAAAGTGATAACACAAAAAGGCCACATATTGGTTTTTAGTGGAGCTGAGCAGTGTAGCCTTAAATCAATATCAGATTTAATTTAATATTTTACCTCAAATGTATTTTATTGAACTTTTTTCAACCATATATCAGATGAGAATCTTAAGTAAGAATGTGCAAAAATAGAAACACAAATTTAACATTATGTGGTATTAGTTTTTGTATTTTTATTTAACACCATCTGCTTTGTCTATATATTCTTTGCAAAAAGTCCTTCCAGTCATACTCATCCACGTGCATACCAATCTGAAGTTCAGCTTGAGCCTTTCCCATTCAAATTGGAAATTTACCGTATTTTCTGCACTATAAGGCGCACTTAAAAGCCTTTAATTTTCTCAAAAACCAACAGTGCGCTTTATAATCTGGCGTGCCTTATATATGGATTAATTCTGGTTGTGCTTACTGACCTCCAAGCGATTTTGTGTCACACGGTGCTCAAGGCGCTCAAACGTCAAAATGTTTTGGTACGACTTCGGTAAACTACAAAGCTCCGGGAGTCAGGAGCGTCGTGGAGTAATACATACCGGTACTATGCTTCACCGTAATATCAGTAGTGTATTATTATTAGTGTTTATATATGACCCCAAAATGGCCATATAATTTTTTCGTGTTACAAGTGAACAAGGTTGATAGTTATTGTGAATACACCATTAACGTTTGAATAATGTTGAGTTATTGTGCACGTTTAATAAAGTTTGACTGACTGACTTGTCTGACTGTTTTGTTTCGCTTAATGCGCCTTATGGTCCAGTGCGCCTTATATATGAAAAAAGTTCGAAAATAGACCATTCATTGACAGTGCGCCTTATAATCCGGTGCGCCCTATAGTTCGGAAAATACGGTATTTCTGGTGTATAAATACAGTATCAACAAACTGGCTTCTGAAGTGATCGTTTTTGCCCAACAGGATCACATCAGCCATGTATATAAGCATTTGCTGACGGCCGACAATGATTTACATTTTGCAACAACAAACCTGGACTCGATAACAAACGCTCAGATTTGGCACCGGTCTCTTTAAGACAAGACCAAAGCATTTGTGCAGGTTTTCAGGGGTTTATAAGAATCAACTTTTTACTTTTTCTGGGATACAAACAAAGCCTTGACACCCTCACAGCCGAACACACATCTTCTCCCGTCAGATATGTTGTTAAATGGTGGTAAGCTAACAACAACGCTTCTCTGGGTGCTTTTGTTGACAGTGCAGGAACAGTCTGGAGAACTTCTTGGAAAGTAGTGCTTAGCCATTATTTGTTACATCACTAATAGTTGAACCTGAGCTCTTGGAGATGAAACTTTGGGTATGCATTTGTGGTAGAAACAACATTATATTATCTCAGATAAGTCAATTTTGCATAATACAGGTCCTTCGACAGACAAATACACTACCTTGAATTTGTGCTCTGTGTGATTTGCATTGTGCTTGCTGAGCGATGTGAACAGGCTGCATTGTGGGCAGGGCTTGGTGCTGGAGTCCAGTTGACTCAGCTCCAAAAAGTAATGGTAACGTGCCACCTCCTCACTCGTCATGTGGGACAGCAGCAGCCCCTCCTCCAGGTAACCACTGCATTCAGAACCAGGGCAACTGATGTACGCTTTAGCCATCCGCACCTGCAAGTTCAATGAGGAATTATTACTACACATTGTTTAATTATTATTACTGTGTGTGTTTCTATGCTAGTGTTGTTGAAAAATACCGATCAAAAAGAATTTCACTGTTTAATTTCCTCATTGTGGGGCAAATAAAGGTTTTCTTAACTTGATGTTATTTGCTTCTTAGACGGGAACAATCATTAAGAGTTTTTGTTTGAGAATAAAACAGAAAAGTAAAATAAATGTCAACTGTCTGGAAGTATTGAGCTACAGAATGAGTACTTTGTCCACAGCGTTTTCATAATGAGTCATCCAGTGTTTAAAATTTGTTGTTTTTGTCACTGTTTAACCATAACTCAGTTTATCTTTAGTGGTTAAAAGCATTTCAAGTCATATGTGTAGCTTGGGACATTAGACACATACCCTGATCCTGTAGTGTGGTATATCTAAACTTCATTTGACTTAATTTGCCTAAACGCCCACGCAAGAATTTGTGTATTTAAAAAAAAAACTCAACTGTGCTTTTTCCAGTATGGCTCAGTTGGTAGAGGTTGGGGGTTCAAATACATTACATATTCTGAGTGCCAGTCCCAAACCCAGATAAATGGAGAGGGTTGCAGGAGTAAAGGCATCCAGCATAAAACTTACCAAAGTAAATGTTTTTCACAGTGGGGGCCTTTGCTGTTCATTATTGTTAAATCTTTACATTAGACATACTAATCATATGATTTACTTAAGGCACATAAAAGCATTAAAGCCGATCGTGTCCTGTTTATGAACTAGCTACGCCCACTCTTCATAAGGTATACTTGGTTTCTCTTTTTCTAAACTTTTGACATTCTTTGTGCATCAAATCCTGTGAGACCAGTTACCCTGACGCACAAACACGCTCAGAGTCCTCCCGTAAG
The DNA here is from genome assembly GCA_036025475.1 of Philypnodon macrostomus. Lineage (NCBI taxonomy): Eukaryota > Metazoa > Chordata > Actinopteri > Gobiiformes > Eleotridae > Philypnodon > Philypnodon macrostomus. Next base: position 594 of record JAVQKC010076723.1, on the reverse strand, counting down.
GTAAGCGGAACACATCAGCTGAGATAGTGTTACACCCACCAGTCACAGATCCTCATTCGGTGAAAGCCTATTACACGATTTTGAAAAAGTATCTTGGGCAGACATTGGAGCTGGTGTGTTATTGTTGCCATAAACACACTGATGACCACGGGCAGACTGGTCGGACAGGTCTTCACGCAGGCACCCGAGCTCTGCTTTACATGCATGTGTCAAACCCGTTATTTAACTGTGGCTGTCCTTGTATTTTAGCCCATATTAGTGGAATCTCTGCAGAGACGCACTGCACAATCTCTAAAACACGCCGAGTTCTACCAGCTGCTGCACACGTCCTAAAATAGGATTGAGATACATTAAAGGATCATATCATTCCACCTCCACAGGACATTTTAGCCAACTGTTATCTCACTCACTCAGCTTATCTAAGCAGTCTATTGTATTTGCATGATTTTCCAAGCCTTACTATCAAAACTGAAGATTAAACTAGGCCTGTGCTGTCGTCCCCGACAGCAAGGTGTATATCGGCGAAAACGGCCCCGTACGTCTGCCCCGTACGTCTGCCCCGTACGTCTGCCCATACGTGCTACAACTGTTACC
>JAVQKC010076712.1:0-10285 GCA_036025475.1 Philypnodon macrostomus | reverse complement strand
AAGTACATATTTCCACATGTGTTAATTCATAGTTTTGATGCCTTCAGTGTGAATCTACAATGTCAATAGTCATGAACAGAAAGGAAACTCATTGAATGATAAGGTGTGTCCAAACTTTTGGTCTGTACTGTGTATTTATATATATATATATATATATATATATATATATATATATATAAAAATAAAAAAGCTTAAAATTAAAAATGCAGTCCTATTTACACTATTAATATATTTAGGTATTATTTTAATGTTTTAATGAGTTTATTATAATATGATAAAATGATGCGGTTTCTTGCCTTGCCCTTGTTCAAGATGTTTTTCATCAGTGGAAGATGCTCTGACGTCAGATCTCTCAGACTCTTTATGTTCCTCTGATGACAAATAGCGATCAGGTACAAGTCATCCACCTGTGGAGAAATGAGGAGAAAAATATAGGAAGAGTATTCAATTATATTCACTAAAAATGGCATTGTGGGCAGTAATCAAGTAATGATCAATCAACAAAATACTAGATGATTTTCACATACAATAATTTTCTTCTTGATAATAATAAAGTTTTACGTATAATATACCAATAAGCAAATCAACACCAAACTGAGCGCAAATTAATTTTACTATCTGAGATCTTGCCTTGATGTCAGGATGAGCATGAATGCACACTAGGAGGCAGGTGATTACAGAACAGCCTTTTACCTGTCCCTGGTCCCATTTAAAGTCTGGCAGCAGAACAAACCCCACAGTTGGGTCTGGGTCTTCAAACACTATCCTGTCAGCCTCGGCCTTCTTCTCCAAGATGTTGTGCACCCACTGAAAGACAGACGGTAAAAAATATACTTCCACAATTTACAATACAATCTCAAATAACATTATACAGTTTCCATTTGGACACAGACCTGAACACTGAAGCTCTGCCTCTGGATGTAAGGGAGCGTGATGCTCTGATAATCTTCCGCCGTTTCCTCGATTAAAAAATTCTCTTGGCGTTTGTATTTCTTAATGTGCTTCTCTGTGGCCGGACACACCACAGTCGTCTTGATCTCTGTGAAGTAAAGAGGTGACTAATACGTAAATTACTGTACCGTACTTTCCGCAGTAGAGGGCGCACTGGATTATAAGGCGCACTGTCAATGAATGGTCTATTTTTGACATTTTTTCATATATAAGGCGCACCGGATTATAAGGCGCATTAAGCGAAACAGAACAGTCAGACAAGTCAGTCAGTCAAACTTTATTAAACGCGTTCACAATAACTCTCAACACTGTTCAAACGATTGATAGCCTTGAGCTTAAAGTCCGTGTCGTAAGGTGCAATTTTGAAGTCATATATAAACACTAATAATAATACACTACTAATATTACGGTGAAGCATAGTACCGGTATGTATTACTCCGCGACGCTCCTGACTCCCGGAGCTTTGTAGTTTACCGAAGTCGTACCCAAACATTTTGACGGATCGCCTTGACCGCCGTATGACACAAAATCATTTGGAGGTCAGTAATCACGACCAGAATGAATCCATATATAAGGCGCTCCGGATTATTAAGCGCACTGTTGGTGTTTGAGAAAATTAAAGGCTTTTAAGTGCGCCTTATAGTGCAGAAAATACGGTACATAAATGTTCATATGTTTTTGTCAAGGTGTTTTCCTACACTGCAAATAAGGAAATCAGAACAGATGACCTGTGTCTAGATGTGTCTAAGCTCAACGGACCAGTCATGATGCTCAAGTGCCACCATCTAAAAGGCAACCAGCTCTGGGAGTATGACTCTGTGGTGAGTGGACATACTGTGCATGTGCCTAGTTTTGTGTTTCTGAGCAAAAAAGGAAAACCCCGAAACTGCTCCGAGCACAAACATCATAACAACACATATTTCACCACAGCTGTCATTTGAGTTAAATGTCTTACAATTTACAGTGAAATTGCCTTGTTGACACATTGCACAACCCAGCCACATAATGCCTCTTGCTGAAAAGCTTACCCAACATGTAATAAATTCAACAGGAATTCGGAACAGGAAACAAACTATACAGCACTGGAGTTAATGCTGCGCTATTGTGATACACAGTACTGTGCAGTAACACGGCTTTCAAAACAATTCACGTTTTGTATCGGATCTGGATTACAATTTGGCATCTAGTTTGTACCTAACTTCACCTGATTTTAGCTTCACAAACTTCACAAACACAAACCATCATTGAGTCTGTCTGGGATTAGCATGAAGACACATGAAGTAAATGCAAAATAGATCTTCTGAAGTGTAATAAATTGCATTTTGTTGAAAACTGCATGTCTTCAAACCTTTTTTCCTCTTTTCTGCAGAAGCTAACCCTAGTCCACGTGAATAGTAACCAGTGTCTAGACAAGGCCAGTGAGGAGGACAGCCAGGTGCCCAGTGTTAGAGACTGCACACACTCGCGCTCCCAACAGTGGCTGCTACGCAATGTCACATTACCCGAAGTCTTCTGACCGCCCTGCCCAAAAACTCACAAATCATATGAACAGCGGCCCAGAGCGAGCTATCAGGGGAACGGACACTTTTATTAGATTTGAGCTGGAAGAAAAGGAAAAACTTCCCCTTAATGTGTTTTTTTTTGGGAAGACTGGACGGTACTACCTCTGCCACAGATCAGAGGAGTGTGTTTGACCCTCCTCACTACAGGCAAAGACTATTGGAGACTATTGTTGGTCCATTTGGTTTTTAAAGAGGTTTTAATCATTGCTACTAAGACCTGTTTAAGAAAGACTAAAGATGGCGAGGTCCTGCACTCACAGCTTCCTTGGACAAAAGCAAGTCCACCCTTAACTCATTACTTACCGACTGCCTCGAAAGACTGTGTACTTTTGTGTGTGTGAGCTTTGTGTGCGAGTGTGCGCCCAGAATGAATGTATGTTTGAGACGGGGGTCTGAACGGCTTTGTTTTTATTTAATTTTGTAATGGGTTTAAAATGAATTCCGATGAAGAAGGGTGTATGCGTGTATATGCGTCAAAGCCCCTCCTACAAACCCCATATTTTGCTGTGGAGTATGTCTCCCCCTGGTGTCCATCTGTGGCATATCCATATGTTTCCTGAGGAGCTCAAAGACATTGCAGAGAAAAAATATAAAGTGGAGCAAACAGGATAGAATAATGTTTGTGATTACTATGTCCCATTGTCCATGTCTGTTTCTACAGTCTGGTGAGAGTGCCACAGAGCAGTAACTAGTCTGTCTGTCCGTCTGTTGTCTTTAGACATGTTTAACATAGAGCTAACATACGCAGGGGATCGGCATGTCTTACTGCCTAACCCAGTGATAAACTATAGGGACGACTCCCTGTAGACCGTACATAGATATACTCATCATGTACATTAAATGAAAAGGCTTATCTTCCTGTCAATGACCTCTTTAACAAACCCCTTCAAGGGCTCTTCCGAGACACACCTGAACCACAGACCTGTCAGCCGTCTGTTTACCACAGACAGCTCTGTGTCCTCAGTGGACCGGCCTCAGCCCAGACTGACACAACATCACTATATTTCTGCTTCTGACTTAAACTAAAAGTGCTTTTATTTCAGACTGAGCTTTGACTTCTGACTGCCAGGACATATCTGTTTGAAGGATGCCTCGCAGAAGCCCGTGGCATTGTAGTAGAGAGACGTGCTGAGATCTGTTCAAGACTCAATCACGGAGTAATGTAGAACTACACACACTACAAATAGCACAGCAGCGGCCCCGGACATATCAACAGCAGAAATTTCCCCTCCCAAGCACACCTGCAGTATTTACAATGGTTTAATCATGGTTTAATCATATCTCAGTGAGATAGACGCTGAATATTATCATTCTTATTTCAACCATCATGCTTCCTATTTCCATTTGACTTTGTATGACTCAGCCTCTGCGAGTCGGGGCATGAGACAAGCTCTCATAAGGGTTTAACCATTTCAGCTTTCTCCAATGGAGGAAGGGTTTACATATTTTTGGTTCATCTTTGTTTGTGGACGTATTAGCCAGAGGAGGTTGTCGTGATGTTACTGTCTGAGCGAATGGCTGTGTGACAAAGAGGAAGTGTATCAGTTGTTCTGCTATTGTTGGGGGGTTAAGTAAACTCTGTCCAGGCTTCCACATTGAGCTGATCCAAATGTAGAAAATAAAAGTGAAAACGTTTACAGACAATAACAAGGAAAAACACCGGCCTCTGTTTTTATTTGCTCACACTTGACTCAAAATATACTTTGTTCTGAGCACTAGCTGCATGTTGTGTGGTCGCTGTGACCTCTACACGGTATAGCACATAGAGGACATGGTACTCTCCAAGGACCACGGCTATGTACAATGTGTGGGTCACTTCTCTGACAGAGGCACCAGAGGTCACAAGGTAAGTCAATGAAAAGACAAAAGCACGGTCAGTGTTACTTAGCGCTGTTTAAAGTCCTTTTACAATAAGATCAGATAACATACACTATTGCAGTATTAAATAATCATGTTGGGACTCTAAACTGTTCAGAAACACAAAGAGGAAGACCCAGTCAGATGGAAACCTGTGAGGAGAGCTATGTCTTATCTGGCGACAGTGTGACTAAACCATTGGACAGAACATGATAAAGTCTGGTGGAAAAACAAAACTGCACTAATAATCATCTGGTTGACTATAGGCTTGTGTTAAGAGTAGATTGTTTGAGTTAAGTTAAGTTTGGACCCTCTAAATAGAACCAAACATTTTAACATTTGTTCTAATGTTCTTGATGAAAACGGGCAAAACAATGTGTTTCTCAACCTCTTGTTTACCCTTCCTAAAGAAACCTCTGAATCTGAAAAGAGATTGAGAGCTCTGAGCAGTGGAAGACTGGTATGAGCCGGCACCATCATAACAGCGATGTGATGTCTTTGATGTGAAGAAATGGATCAAAGCTACAACAGACTGAGCCCGGAGGGAAACGAGCAAAATATAGAAACATTGAGAACACAGTCAATTTATGGTTGAACTAATCAGACAGCTGTATTCTGTATCTGATTTTGATCTAGTTTTTGACATAAACCAGATGTAAGTTTGGTGTGTTTTTTTATTTCACTTTATTGAATGATTATTTCACCAACAGGGTATCGCACAAGTATACAGTTCGCTCCACTAATATTTGGCACCCATAGAAAATAGGAGCAACGAAGGCTTGGGAAAATGGAATTGTTTGGCTCAAAATATTAACAAAAAACCCCAAATTGTTTTTAAAATGACAGTATAGTTTGAGCTTATTGCCAGGGGTGGGTAGTAATCAGTTACATTTACTTAATAAATTGTACTTCTAAGAGTAGCTTTACTGCACAATACTTTTGAGTAATAATATTTTGAAGTAACTGTACTCTTATGAGAGTAAAAATCTTGGAAATCTAGAAAGAGTAAGAGTACTTTTACCACCTCTGTGTCATGCAAGAACAGCTTTATGTGAAAAATGTGATGTGGAAATTGTTACTCAGTTTTCAAAATTATTTATTATTATTTTTTTAATATCAAAATCAGTTCAATATCAAAAAAAATTTGAACGATTACTTATTAATCAAATAAAAACTTAAATAATCTGTCGATACGTTCAAACAGTTACTCAGTACTCATGTTTTTCACCTTGTACTTTTACTTGAGTAACATTATTTTACTATTATACTGACTTGAGTAGAATAATTGGCTCCTCCACCGTCCTCTGCTTATTGCATATCATGTTTTAACTTCCTCTGCATTTTCATAATCATCTCTCCACTGACAGTCTGTGTTTACTGTTTACTAAACACATAGCACATTTGTCACTAACAAACAGATGCAGAAGGAGGATTCAGTTTTTATTTATTCAGGATTCTTCATTTAATCAGCCTTATGCCAATAGCTTTTTATTCAACAACCCAGATTTTACTGTGAATTTAATATGAAGTTGGGGTTTTTGATTAAAAAACCTCAAATACTATTAGTTACAAAAAAAATGTCAAAAGCTGTGCATTTTAAATTCTTATTTATTGGGTCAGTGCATGCCCGTATTAAAAATAATACAGCAACAACAGTACAGAATTAATTTAAAACGATTAAATCTCATGAAAAATCACACCCTTTCATATCCCAGGCAGCTAACACAGTAGCCATTCAATGTTCAAAGTGCCACATCAGATTGTAGTAATATTCTCCTCTTTTTAAAGCTCATACACCGTAAACTCACCCATACTCTCAGTTATGAAAAGTGCTCGGACTGAAGTTAAATATGGGAGTTAGCATGTGCAAATGCAATCGTTATAAAATATATCTAAATCTATCAGTAACAGTAGAACAGTCAAAAAACAGTCAAAGTGGATCACGTGAATTGAATAAAACGTGCTTTAACAATGCGGTATTAATAAAAACACAGTCTGTAATAGATATGTCGTAAAAACACACACAAACAAATATATTAAAGAATGTCAAAGAACTGAGAAATACTCAGTCATCGTGAGGTCTCAAACCAAAAGCAGTCTGCACAGCTCTGAAACAGGAAGACCGACTGAAACATCCATCACTGATAGACGCCTGGAAAATACTATTACTACTATGGCTAAAAACACAATTAAATTTCTTCCCTGTTGATGCCCCTTCCTTTTTCAATTCAAATCAAACTGAAAACATCTCGGGCTCAACACCAGATATGCTGTTTTTGTGCTGACCAGTATATTCTGTTTCTACTTCATTTTCCACAGTCGGACAACTGTTAGTGATAAGTGTATTTTTACATAAAGTATAATACAAACCTGGTCCAAAACTGCTGGAATTAAAGCTACAGTATTGGCTCAGTGAATAATACATGGCACATTAACTTATAGAAAAAGTACTGTCTCGAGTCAGATAAGGGCCTGTCATCAAACTGACAGTCCATCTGGGAGAGAGGTAGGGAGTACTGGCAACCTACACACACTGTATCTTTACAGTGAGCGTGGGCGGTGGAAGGGATTTGCAGGGGAAATAAATTGATTTACAATTCACTAAGATTCAAACTGTAAGGACTTAGGCACTGAAATGGGAAGCAATTCGAATCAGCCTATTTGCTAATCCCAGTCATAAAGAGTACAATTAGGATTTGTGGATTAGAATGTGCCCTCACAAACCTGGGCCGCCATTACTCAGACAAACCTTACAAAGGCATAAGGAACAACAACTCCAATGGCATCTTTTGGTCAGTTCATTCCTGTAGGTTGAGCGAATATGCTTCTTGCAACGTCAGTCACTGGGTTTCTTTATGACTGGAGTGGACTCGGCAAAGACCCTAATATGACAAAATAAAATAATTATTAAACAGACAGTTTTATTATATTTATATTAGTTTTTATGTTTAAAAACAAACAAACAAAATGTCTAAGTCTGAATGATTCCCTCCCCATGCCCCTTCCTCTCCTTCCAACCCTCTGTCACGGTCTCACACAAACCAGGATGTATCAGAATAACAAACTAAAACGTAAAAACAGCTCCCTCACATTATTTATCTACCAATCAGAGCGCTCCTGCTCCAAGTCCCTACACTCTAAAACAAAATCCCTTATAATACAGTCCACAGAGGGTCTCAGAGTCTCATTATAAACCCTTATAATACAGCCCACAGAGGGTCTCAGAATCTCATTATTAACCCTTATAATACAGCCCACAGAGGGTCTCAGAGTCTCATTATAAACCCTTATAATACAGCCCACAGAGGGTCTCAGAGTCTCATTATAAACCCTTATAATAAAGCCCTCAGAGGGTCTCAGAGTCTCATTTTCTCTCAGATGCCTTCTGGTATGCTGTACTTTTAACTACGGAAATATTTTTGCTAAAATACAAAGTACAAAATTTCAGGTACTTCAGCTAGGACGTATGGTGGATCAAATCTGAGCATACACAAACTATTGTGGTCGTCAACATTTCTGTTAGTACTTGTCCAGTAAAACCTAAAAATAAACCAAGTTTATTTAGATTTGAGCTAACTTGTATGCTAAACTGTCTGTACGTGCTAATGTTTTCAATCCAGGCTCTGACATTTCTTGTGTGTTGCTGATATATGTTGCTGCAGTTGCCAAAATCACCTTACTTATTTCTACTTTGCAATATTTTATGGCTAGTGCTATATTTCAGTCCGATTAATTTCTGGAGAACCCTTTCTAGAATGTTTTAGAATGTTAACAAACGTCTATGTATCACAACTATAACAGCCCCAGACATTCGTTTCCCCCTTTCCATCCTCCAACTGTCAACGTCTCTGAACCCCTCACATCCACCTAAACATTTACTTAACTTTAAACCATTAACTCTTAATTTTCACCAAACATCATCATCATGGCTTTACTCACCCACTCATTTTCCAGACCTCCAAAACCTCGTCTCCGAACAATGACCTCATGTTGTCGGTTGTGGGCTGACATCACTGTCGAACTATGCTTCCTTTTAACTATGACGCATTTGATTTAGAGGCTGCTGGTTCTCTCTGTAGGTCAAAGGTGCGACTCCATGTCTTCTTGACGAGGATACAAAAGAAATGGTAAAAAAAAAAAAACAACACACAGATGATAGAGATAAGCTGTTAAAATGTGAGCGGCAGAGTGTCACAGAGATGTTTAGTCTGTATTTTCCGATGATATCACTGCTACTGTCAGACGATTTCTATACAAATGCATCATGTTCTCGTTAGAGGAGGGGTAATATGATTAGGGTACCTATACGGTATGTCCCTCTTGAAAAGGAGCGAAATCCCACCAAACAAAACTAGAGAAACAGAACAGAGCACAGAACACCGCCAAGGCAGCTCATTTCCACGGATCACTCCCAAACTGGTCTTTGTGTCATTTCTGACCTTTCCTGAAACCTTCATCCAAGTCGGTTTATTAACGTTAATTAATAATGAATCGATTTCAAAATGCTGAGATGCCACGTGGCCCCACAAGGTGTGCATTGGGCTTTGATGCACTATTCTATTTGTGTATCTATTTGTGTGGTGTCTGCAGTGACACCAGCATTTATCATCCACTAATGTAGTTACTGTGCTAAATCTTTTATACTAACTTAGACTTGGCCGGTATCCATTTCAAAGTTAGTCAAAGTTAGATTTACATGAGAGATTTCTTCCTCTGTAGCAGTTTTCATACCTATTGCATCTCTATCCAAGTCTTCATCATGCTTAATACAGTGGACATAGGGCTATTATTACAGATTAGAATGTCCTCACCAGTGCAGTGGGGCTAATTGGTGAGGTGTGACTGCTTTTTGCTCTGGCCATTACTGCTCAATAGGCTTGACCTTTTCTAAACCAAGATTTATGCTAACAAACTAGCCTGACTGGACAGCACAGTGACTAGCACCCAAAGACTAAAGCCTGATTGATTCATTTGGCCCTTGCTTTTTTTCATGTATTTAATTGCACCATTAATCAACATTACTGAGCAGAACCATAAGGGTGTTGGGGTGTTGTTTCTAAGCTCACCGACTGAGACCACAGCTTGGGTTATCCTTTACTTCGCATGTAATTGTTCCCAATGGGTGCCCTGTAGAAGTGTTGGGTTAAGTGTTTCAAACAGATGAAGTCATATGTCTGGTTAGGTCGGATTGGTGAGACTATAGGGGATAGAACAATCTCTACAAACGTAAATTTACTTTTGTGGCTCGTCTCTTTACAATAAAATGTCAGAGCATTGTGAGAGTGAGATGAATTTATAGCCGGCTGTGTTTTAGGGGCTTTTGTTAAAGTCTTGAAAAGTAATAAAAAAGTCTATGTCATAACTTGGGTTCCACACATCAGTCCAAATTGAGTAAAATGAATCAAAACTAGGCCTGTGCTGTGGCCCCCGACAGCAAGGTGTATATCGGCGAAACGGCCCCATACGTCTGCCCCATACGTCTGCCCCATACGTCTACTACAACTGGAACAACGGGCACCTTAATCAGACATTGTGCGATTTTCAAGGGTTTTAATATTGTTACCGAGCAATTAAGAGGCCTCGCCCCCAAACCATGACAAACATGGGAAGGGTCTATTTGACTTTTTTGATTTGTCTGGAGGTTTGTGAAGGATGTTTTTGCCAAATTTTGGCAGTCTATAGGGGGCGCTATAGAGGTAACTGCCATCATATTAGTCAGATGTGTTCAGGGCCGGGGGCGTAATCGGGTATTTCAGGTTTGAGCCTAATCGTGCAAAGTTAGAGGCTGTCAAATATACCTGACCTCCCAAATTCAATTCAAAATGGCCGACTTCCTGTTTGTTGTAGGGTGGGGTCGTAATAATATTTTATGTTGGGTACACTGTGGAGAATCACTGTACCAAGTTTCATTGCTC
>JAVQKC010076702.1:0-21258 GCA_036025475.1 Philypnodon macrostomus | reverse complement strand
TCTCTCTCACAGTGGACATGCACCTACGATGAAAATTTCAGACCCCTTCATGACTTCTAAGTGGGAGAAATAGCAAAATAGCAAGGTGTTCAAATACTTGTTTTCTTCACTGTAAGCTCTGATCTAATTGACTAACCCCATAGTTGAGTGTGGGACAGGTGCGTACCTCTTATATACACATGTTATCTGATATATGAGTGTGAAGGCAGAGGAAGTGGTCTTGATGCCTCTAACCTGGTAAATCCCAGAGTGTGAGCGAGTGCATCCGGAGCATTAATTGTGTTGCGTAACGGCTTTGGACGCTGCTACGGGACACTCTGTTCGCCCCTGGCCCACATTTAACCTGGGACAATAGAGCTGCCATGGGACGGTAGATGTGACAGTGAGGGGGAGGGAGATAGGCTCGGCAATATGGATTTGTGTGATAGAGTGCTGCTACCATTCGGATTAGAGACAGGCATGTTCTATCAAACATTTTCAATTTCAGTGTAGTTGATGAGATAATATATCCACTGACCGATTTATTAGGTAGACCTTGTACTTATGTCTCCGGTGTGGTCTTCTGTTTTTTGTTCTGCAGACCTTAATGTAATGATTGGTTATCTGAGCTAATGTCGCTTTTCTACCATCTGACCTCCCAAGGCATTTTCACTCACAGAACTGACGCTCCATGGATTTTCTCAGTTTTTCCTTTATATTGTATCGGTACTGTTGGGGGTTGTGAGTGACTGGAAGCAATCCCAGCAACTATGGGCCTTAGGTGGTGGTGAACACTATTTAGTCACTAGTTTGTCACAGGGCTAACACGAGACATACACTGACAATTATTCCCGTTTATTGGTTGACCAAAAGGAAAGCCACAACCACCTTACATTTTTTGTAGTTGTTGAAGAGGAGATATGTTTTGGTTGATCCGAGTTTTGAAAGATTAGCCGTTCAACAATGTGTGCTCAAAAGGAAACACAACTGTGATTCTCCTCCTGCAGTGCTCATTTTGTCCTCTCTGGGCTTCTGTAGGATTAAGAAATATTTTTTCCTTGCCCTTGTGTTGCTTTTAATATGTGTTTATCTTGTATAAACCAAAGTTAATGACATTATTGAAGGGACAATGCAGTGACGTAGCTGTAGCCCTGGTGGAGCAGCTGCCACACCGGGATAAGGTGCTCAGATTATGACTAAAGCCAGGTCTATTTTTATGAGTCTTGTTAATGAAGATCTGAGTGTCACCCTCTCACACCTTCTGCTTTATCCTTTTAATAATTATCAGTGATATCAGGATTCAAATTACAATGTATTCAATTATTGTTTAATATTGTGTTAGCTTAGTGGTGTAAGATGTGCCTTGGGGCTAACAGGGCAGGTTTTTTTAATAATCGTGGTCATCGTGGTTCAGACTTGGTTCAGACTTGATTTAGTCCTAGTTAAGTCTCGATATTGGCCTTGTCCTAGTCTTGACCTTGTTTATTCCTGGTTAAGGCTTATCTCAGACATGGTTTAGACCTGGTTTAGTCCTAGTTCAGACATGGTTTAAGCCTGGTTTATTCTTAGTTCAGACATGGTTTAGACCCGGTTTAGTCCTAGTTCAGACATGGTTTAGACCTGGTTTAGTCCTTTAAACGCACACATTTGGTCCATTTTGATCTGGTCACCCCCAATGTACCTTTAAAAAGTGTCCAGTGAGTATGTGTGTCCCATTCATACAAACCTCCTTATCTCTCAACCCCCATACACATATACACACGCACACACATAGTGGCTGTACTGTTCTCTGTGTGGTGGCTGGACGCTGAGGCGAGAACAGGTGATGTAACTCAGTAAATGTCAGCTCTTTATCACAGCACTCTGTCACATAGAGTACAGTGTTTGAGTGACAGGTGTGGGCAGGTGTGATGGGGTCAGGTATGTGTATCAATATATTCTTTCAAGTGAATGTATGGCTTAGACTGGAAAACTGTCAACTGTGATTTTATTTTTTTTCCTTGGAAGTTTTTGGGTAACACATTGGAATATATAAAATAATAGCAGTTAAAAAGTCCTAAAAAATAATTACCAGTCATGTATTAAATATGCTGTTTATAGATACTTGGGAATTAAACACAGTTTTAACTCAATGGTGTTTTTTATGTTGTTGAAGTAATGTCTTTAATAATATATATACAGGTAATTAATTATTAACTAATGCCATAGTGTTACTGTTTTTTAATGTCTGTCTCAAAAAATGTATAAATAAATGACTGTCAATGACGCATCATTTTGGTACATATGCTTGTAGCTGTGGTCAAATATTTTAAGTGGGCATTTTTTTATAGGTTAAGTCTAGTGTTAAATAAATAAATAGTTTGGGACATTGACTGTATGGCCTGCTGTGCAAAAAGGAAGATATCTAAGATGTCTCTAGAAACAGCCTTTATGGATTAATGGTTAATGTTTCTGTAATGATTTCTTTGTTTTTATATAAAAGAAAAAAATCTTTGGGAACATAGCGTACAAAAAATATTTGTACAGTATATTGGTATTAGAATTGATATCGGCCAAACTGCTAATTGAAATATCGGCCTAGAGTTGTCGTACCGATGCATTCCTGATTGGCTTATAACAAATAGTGAGCGATCTTATGAACAGACAGTGGGACTTGTGTAAATAGTTGTTGTGCTGCTGACAGCGGCTCATGTTCTCACTGAGCGTGGTCCTCTCTCATTGGTCAGAGTGAGTTACAGCAGAAACATGTGGGTCGTCAAAGGGCACGCTTCCAAATCGGGACCGGGCCAAGTCTTCGGGGCACCCTCCACCCCCACTACCCCACCGGTCTGTGTGTTTATGAAGTATTAGTGTAACCCTCCACTCACTGTTTCCATCAGCTGGTCCTATGGAGATCCCCATAACTCCCCACTACAACTCGGGCTTCCCCTCAGAAGACCGGCACTATAACTACCGCAGGACGGACCATAGCCTTCAGCTGTCTGCTTCTGAGAGTTTGGCACACAGCTTTTCAGACTACACTGAGGAAACTGGAATTTTTGCTCACTGGATGTAACTTATTTCAAACTTGAACCAGGAAAGCACTAGAATATAAATGACCATGATGGACCTGTGGAAATTATTGCATTTTTTGAAGTTCCCCTAACTTGTGGACAGTGAACTGAGGAAACTTGCTTTTGCTCATTGAAAGATGGTGCAACATGTTTACAAGACCCTTTCAGCGTCTGTCTGATTCAACATTACATTTTTAAGATAAACTTGGAAGATATTAATGACTTTTATGATAATGTGAACAGGATTTTGCATTTTAATTACATTTCTGAATTTCAAATGCAATTTCTCAATGTCTGTATCGTAATTTAGTAAGAAGATGCACAATTTTACAATAACATTTGACATTCAGTTGTCACTTGATGGCGCCCAACTGCACTAAAGAACTGTTTTATGAGTTAGTTTGGAGCTCCTTTTCCTCCAAGATGAAAATGTATTCAAAACGAATCAAATATTTGTGATAGACCCTGCTTTTTGAGACCTCTGATACACAGACTTACTCTTTGTATGGCACACAAAAGAATGGCAGTTTGCAATGTGTGTGCATGTGCCGTCTCCGGGCTGATCCGAACGTTAAGGACTCGACTCAAGTCTCTGCGTCGCCTGCTGCTGTTACATGGGACGTCCCACTTTGACCCCACTCCACTGAACCCCACACGTCCCAAAAAGTGTCCGGTTCACCTACCCACGCCCCCTGTGAGTACTCCCTCTGTGTGTGAAGCTAAGGAAGATGACCTATAGAATAGATAGATTGTGACTAAGGCAAACCTACAACTGTTACTACCACCCAGACTTAAAATGGAACCCTCAACATTTTTGATTGCAAGAGCCACTTTGCATTTGAGATAAAAAAAGTGGATTCAGCATGTCCTCCTTGTGTTACTGTGGGTGTTCCCTCATCTTCCTCCCACCAAGACATACATGTGTTAGGAAAATTGGTGACTCTAAACTGAATTTATGTCAGTGAATAATTGTCTGTCTGTGTATGTTTCTATGTGAGCTCTACGACTAGCTATCCACTGTCCAGGGTGTACCCCGCCTCAGGCCCATAGTTGCTGGGATAGCCACCCCACAACCCCTGACTAGAATAAGAGGGAGGAGATTAATCAATTAATTAAAAGTAAAATATTTTTTACTTTGTACAATATCTTTAAAACAAAAACAAACTCTTGTTAAGTTTCAGCATGTACTTTTTTTCTGATTAATGTTATGCAGTTGTCATTTTTGGGTCACACTGTCTTGCCTATAAACAGAAGTTGTTCAGTATGCCTGCGTGTGCTGTGGTGAGCTACACGTGTGGACAGTTCATGTTAATATAATCAGACATGTCTCAGGAGTCCATCTGGAGCGACTCTAACCTCATCAAAGTCATTCACACAAACACCGGGATCCTCCTAACAAGGTCTGAGCTGATTTACTGTAGTCTATCAAGAAACAGGCAGGTGGGCTGAGAAAATCTCTGTTAAAACAGGCCAAATTAGAAGTGTGAAGAGAGTGAGGAGCTTTCAATTAAACACTATAGTATAGGTTTGTTCCTTGGTTAGACCTGGTGTAGTCCTGGTTTGTTCCTTGGTTAGACCTGGTGTAGCCCTGGTTTGTTCCTTGGTTAGACCTGGTGTAGTCCTGGTTTGTTCCTTGGTTAGACCTGGTGTAGTCCTGGTTTGTTCCTTGGTTAGACCTGGTGTAGTCCGGGTTTGTTCCTTGGTTAGACCTGGTGTAGTCCTGGTTTGTTCCTTGGTTAGACCTGGTGTAGTCCGGGTTTTTTTCCTTGGTTAGATCTGGTGTAGTCCTGGTTTGTTCCTTGGTTAGACCTGGTGTAGTCCTGGTTTGTTCCTTGGTTAGATCTGGTGTAGCCCTGGTTTGTTCCTTGGTTAGACCTGGTGTAGTCCTGGTTTTGACCTGGTTTAGTGGATAGGAGGACAATCAGATGACGTTGAGGCTAAAATTTAACTGCTGTGAATTGGGACAGTTAATTTTGATTTATGAAGGCTTCATTGAAATCAATATTGTACTGGGACTAAAGTACAGGACTAAACCAGGACTGAGGAGCTTGTACTGGGACTAAAGTACAGGACTAAACCAGGACTGAGGAGCTTGTACTGGGACTAAAGTACAGGACTAAACCAGGACTGAGGAGCTTTTACTGGAACTAAACCAGAACTGGGGAGCTTGTACTGGGACTAAACCAGGACTGAGGAGCTTGTACTGGGACTAAACCAGAACTAAGCCAGGACTGATGAGCTTGTACTGGGACTGAACCAGGACTAAACCAGGACTAAACCAGGACTGAGGAGCTTGTACTGGGACTAAACCAGGACTAAACCATGACTGAGGAGCTTGTACTGGGACTAAACCAGGACTAAACCATGACTGAGGAGCTTGTACTGGGACTAAACCATGACTGAGGAGCTTGTACTGGGACTAAGCCAGGACTGATGAGCTTGTACTGTACATGTACTTAAAAACTCACATTGTTCCCTTAGGCAGTCTCAGAGATGGGTCTTCTACAATACGTTAGCTCGTGGTTAGCTCCCAGTGTGTCCTGTCCTCACGTTTCAAACCAGGACAAAGAAAAGAGGACAGGCTCTAATTAGTGGAAGTTCTCACTGTGAAGATCTGAGGCATGTGAAGTAATCAGCTGATATTTTTAGAAAGTACTTCATTTTCAACTCTACTGTACTGTTTCTTGTATTTGTAAAAAAAAAAAATCCCCTGAGTTTAGTGACAGGAGAGATTGATGATGTCAGCAAGATGTCTGGGACATTGTGTGTAGTGTGAAATACTGAAAAATACAGACAGAAATTGTGTAAGTGTAAATGGTCTAGTTCAATATTAATAGCTTAAAATATATATATATATATAACACTTTTCATGACAATTTAGTGTTATACATTCGCTCCACAGTCAAACAAAGACACTAACAAATTCATACACAAGCAAAGTGAAAGTTTCTTGCCAACCCTCCAGTTATAAGATGGACGATCTACCACCGAGCCACTGCTGTTTGTGGCAGGTGCAGGGTTCTTGTGTCAGGTGCAGGGATCTTGTGGCAGGTGCAGGGCTCTTGTTCAGGGCTATTGTGTCAGGTGCAGGGCTATTGTGTCAGGTGCAGGGCACTTGCATCAGATGTAGGGCTCTTGCGGCAGGTGCACGGCTCTTGCATCAGGTTCAGGGCTCTTGCGTCAGGTTCAGGGCTCTTGCGTCAGGTGCAGGGCTTTTGCGTCCGGTGCAGGGCTTTTGTGTCAGATGCAGGGCTATTGTGTCGGGTGCAGGGCTATTGTGTCAGGTGAAGGGCTATTGTGTCAGGTGCAGGATTATTGTGTCAGATGCAGGGCTATTGTGTCAGGTGCAGGGCTATTGTGTCAGGTGCAGGGCTCTTGCGTCAGGTGCGGGGCACTTGCGTCAGGTGCACAGATCTTGCGTCAGGTGCAGGGCACTTGCGTCAGTTGCAGGGAACTTGCGTCAGGTGCAGGGCTCTTGCGTCAGGTGCAGGACTCTTGCGTCAGGTGCAGGGCTCTTGCGTCAGGTGCAGGGTTCTTGCGTCAGGTGCAGGGCTCTTGCGTCAGGTGCAGGACTCTTTGTGGTGAAGAGGCGATGAGCTCCTGTCGCTGCCAGGCTCCATCTGTGTGTGACTCATGCATAAATGCCACTAACTCTCTCAAACGTGTATTTATGCTCCAACTTCACATGTTATACGTCCATATGGTGTGAGAATACTCCACATAATGTCATCTCACTATTAGATCTGTTTATTTAGACATAACACATTATAAGCACATATACTCTATGTATATCCAGATCGTGAGCCAGGTTCCCAATCAGAACTTAGCTGTAGCGCTTGCTAATTCTGTGTGGTTGGCAAACAAAACCAGAGATACCCACATAGACACGGGAAGAACATGCAATATGTCCAGCCTTTGAAGATACCAAAACAGACTCGTAGTAGCCAATAGTATGTCTCTTTGCTGGTCTTTGTCCTGCCTTAGATTTCATAGACCCTTCCATGAGCGACGTATTGAACTGACTTGTTTGTACATTTAAAAAAAACTAAAAATATTAACTCTGACCGTTATAAAATGCAAACATTAATGGTTGTTGTCAATAAAATTACTCTGGTTTATCACAATCTCATAATCTGCTACATTCTCTATGGCCATTTAGTTTTTTGATCTGATTCGTTAGTTTAGCCAGTAAGAAAAAACTAATATTACTCCTAGTGTGAATACTGTACATACAATACTAATACTACTAATACTAATACTGATACTAATATTGTAATTGTTCACACTAGGAGTAATGATCTTATATTTCTTACATTATAAAAACTAAGAATGAAAGTCATGAGGAGAGAGAGGTGCAAATCAGAGCGAGGAGGTGAGAACAGTTCAAATAAAGAAGTGAGAGGGAGAGGAGTGAGAAAGTGACTCTCAGAGAACAGAGCCTATCCTGCAGCGATCATAGACATGCTAGCACCGCAAACACTCAGCCGGGACTACAGGACCCACAATGCACTGGGGCTGACCCGGACCACTCACAGGACACTCTCCTGGGAGCTGCAGGTATGAAGGGAGGAGGGTGACTAGAATAATATAATAATAATTTATTTATTTATTTTTACATGCATTAAAGTCAGACACGCTTGCGGGCCACTTTATTAGGTAGACCTTGTACCCAATTAAGTGGCCACAGTGTGGTCCTCTGCTGCTCCCACCTGCTTCATATTTGGTCATCTTGTGTGTTCAGAGACTTGCAGAGCTAACGAGTGGTTATCTGAGCTAATGTTTGCCTTTCTACTGTCTCAAACTTGAGCACTGGAATCAACAAGGCATTTTGCCCACAGAACTGTGGCTCAAAACTATGTAAAAAGGAGTTGTTTGCTTTGCCTTTTGAATAGGGATGCTTTATGTTGTCAGTTATGCTTATGGTTTAAGCCATTTCTTTATTCATCTTCCTCCGCCTATTCACAACAACTATGGGCCTTAGGTGACAATTCAGTCTCATATTCATTCACTATTTGACATCTAGATTCACCAGTTCTCCTCACACAAGCTCACCATTTATAGTTGTTTTCTATCTAAATGTAGCCCCCATGCTGCTTCAGTATGAAGCAGGTTTCGGGAGCGACTCCATGGTAACTCGTGTCCCGTGTTGAAACGATCATATGTGAGCTGAAGTCTCTCGTTGAGAACTCCACAGGGAACTCTGCTCTCACTGCAGGTGTCAATGAATGTGGGAACTACATTATCCAGAATACATCTGGAAAACATGCTTGTATTAGATGAAATGTAAATTATATATTTTTTGCCTTATGGTATATTGTGAATCTGTGAAGACACAAGTTCCTTTTATGACCCAAGGGTTTTTCTGGCTACAAATCAGTTCCATTTTCTTTGTTTGCCTTATTGATCTTATTGATCTTATTGATCTTATTGATCTTATTGATTGATTGGTTTATTTGAAGCCAGTAAAAATACACTGTACAATTTTATGTACATTATTCACACTGGGTAACGATCTTACATCTTATTCATCTTCATACTTCTAGCTACAGTATATATATATAAACTAAGAAATCTTATCTTAACCTGATTAAAGTCTCACATAATGTATCCCACTTAACCTTTGTCTGGTAGTTTGCTATTAGATGCATTAGATGCGCTGTATAAATCAAATCTATTTGTATGTGTTATTGTATGGTGATGTGATTGGCCAATGTTAAGATTTAGATCATTTATCAGTGTTTTTAAATACTGTACATTAAATGTATGCTTTGCTTCTTTAACTGAATGCAAGGCCTACATTTGTTATATTGACATTGTTCTGTTTGTTCCTGCTGCTGAGTAAAACCCCAGTGATTCACAATGGCATCATCATCAGCAGTTTCCAAGTGTGAACTCTGGTGAAAAGCTTTTGTTTTTTTGTGATTTCAGGATGATGTTCCAATCAAAGAGATCAATATCACTCACCATGTCAAGGAGGGGTGCGAGAAGGCTGACCCAAGACAGTTCGAGCTACGCAAGGTTCTGGGACAAGGCTCATTTGGGAAGGTCAGAAATGAGATTCAACTAATCATAATGTATTCAAACAAGTTACTCAACCTCCAACTGTTGTCACGGTACTTTTGATTTCACGCTGCATTAGTTAATAGTTCTCAAACTTTCATACAAAGTACAGCCTGCCAAAAAAAAAAACAATTTAATGGACTGAAAGGAGCTTAAACAAGCACTAACCAACATCGAGACACCCAAAAAACACCCTGGTCTACACCAGGACTAAACCAGTACTAACCCAGAATTAAACAATGACATCCAGGACTTACCAAGGACTAATCCAGATCTAAACAAAGACTAACCCAGGACTAAACCAGATCTAAACAAAGACTAACCCAGGACTAAACCAGGTCTAAACAAAGACTAAACCAGGACTAAACCGGGTCTAAACAAAGACTAACCCATGACTAAACCGGGTCTAAAGAGGAATAACCCAGGACTAAACCGGGTCTAAACAAAGACTAACCCAGGACTAAACCGGGTCTAAACAAAGACTAACCCAGGACTAAACCGGGCCTAAACAAAGACTAACCCAGGTCTAACTCCTCTGACGTATCTCTATGCCCCCGCCACACAATTTGAGAAGCAATGAATTATACTTTCAGGGTACAGCCCCCCAGTTGAGAACTTCTGCACAGAATTCATGCAAACGCCACTGTTTTCTCTTCACTTTTTTCTAAATGTAAAAAAATCCCACTGTATTCCACTGTATATCCTCCAGCTTGTGAGTACGCCTTCGTTTCGTGTTTTGATAGCTGTTGTCATGGATACTGTCTTGTACGATTGGGCAATTAGCTTCATGTGGCGTAATCGGCTACGTGTGTTTATGCTAATCTTCACGAGAGAGACCCAGAAAATAAAATCAATATAAATATCCCTTGCTGAATCCAGTGAGAATTTTAAGTTTTGAGTTTTGACCCTTTGAGGCTGTTGTAGTTGTAGTTTTAAATAACTTCATCATCACTGTTCCTCTCTGATTCTCAGGTGTTTCTGGTGAGGAAGATCTCTGGAGAAGACGCAGGGCAGCTCTATGCCATGAAAGTCCTCAAGAAAGCCACGTTAAAAGGTTTGTAATAATCACGTTATTGGGAGACAGGAGTGTCCCGGTCACAGCATTGTTATATTTAACAGCCCTAGTGCCACAGCGCATCATGTTGGACTGTTTGCCTGTTATTTCCAGCTCTGACCAGGGCAAGTGTTTGTGAATTGTTTATATCTCAGTCTCATTTTGTTGCAATCGCCCCCAAAGTGTAGAGTCACACCTGAACATGAGACAGAGCCACAGTGAAAGAGGTGCAGACAAACTGAAGAAACACTCCATTGATGACGTGGGTCTGAGCCGCAGGAAGCACTAGGATTAATATAGTAACTTCTACATGTTTTTATCACTTTATATAGTATCTCACAGAAAATATGTAAGAAAACAGTGGAATTAATTTACGCTCTGCTCTTCACCATTTTTACTGCAACAATGTGTTCACATTCATATTTCATATTTCAAAAAAGGGAAAATAAATAGTAATATATATAAATAATATGAAGCATTATGATACACATTGGATTTGTAGTTAAAAAGATTTTCTGTTTTCTGTGTAAGACAAAAAATACAAAGTCAACAAAAATTGTGCTCTTGAGCTTAATAAAAAATAGATATAGATCTAGATATTGGTGGTTCCAATTAACAAAATCTGGAATAAAAAATTAATAAATAATTTGTCTGTTATTGAAAAAAGGCTGATAAATTTTTAATTGAGAAAAAAGATACAAAAAATCCTAATCTTTTCTTGATTTGTGTTTCAGTTCGAGATCGTGCCCGGACGAAGATGGAGAGGGACATTTTGGTGGAGGTCAACCACCCTTTTATCGTGAAGCTGCACTACGGTGAGTCGACCAATCACATCGCTGCTACTCAAAAGCAGAGTCAATCAAAAGCTCTGATTGGCTCAGAATTCTAAGTTGGTTTATTTTTTTTATGCAGCGTTTCAGACGGAGGGGAAACTCTACCTGATCCTCGACTTTCTCAGAGGAGGAGATCTCTTCACACGGCTGTCCAAAGAGGTACAGAGAAACGTACAGTACACAAACTTGATATATCCACTTTTTTATGATCATAGATGAACTTTTCTTATTATTTACTGCTTCTTCCAACAATGATATAGATGCATTTCCAGATTTTATTATTTCATTAGATAAATAATATCTATTTGCAATTATCAGCCAGTTCTTCATTGGTTATTTTATGATACAGCTGTTTCTACTGGTACTAAAGAATATTTTCTAATTCAAGTCTTAAGGTTATATTTGACCTGCATTAGTCCATCTTTAGACCTGCTGTAGACAACAGAAAATAGTTGACAATATTTTTCAATATATAAATAACTTTTTTTAATTTTTGGTTGTAAGCAGTTGTAGCCACCAATTGAATCTACACTTTCCCCATTATTATCTTGATTTAATTTGATGTTTACAAGCTGTGTAGACCAACAGCCAACAGGGACATACTCAGACTACACAATAATCTAAAATGAAAAATGAATTATAATCTGTGAAATTGAAGTAGGGCTGTTCTAATTATCACGACTGTCTCTTGCTTGTATGTCTTACATGGTATTGTTGTGTTGTGTGGCTGATTTCAGGTGATGTTCACGGAGGAGGATGTGAAGTTTTATTTGGCTGAACTGGCTCTAGCTCTGGACCATCTGCACAGCCTTGGAATCATCTACAGAGATCTCAAACCTGAAAAGTAATGCACTAACTTTATAATGACTGGTCAATATGTGCAGAATATGAAGTCAAGGCTAACACTACATTAGTAATTGAGGCCAAACTAGCGACAATAATAGAAATGTATTTTATTGTGCTGTAGACTCAAAGACTTCTCACATACACTACAATATTTATTATATTTATTTAGTGTGTGTGCTTTTTGTTGCTGACCTTGTGATTTTTCTTTGAGAAGTCATCTATTCTCTGTGTTTCAGTATCCTCCTGGACCAGGAGGGGCACATAAAGCTGACCGGTACGTAATTTTATACCATTTCCTCAACAATGTCCCTATACATATACAGGCTTCTTTTTTATGGTATTATTTTCACTGTATGATATAAAGTGTCTGTCTTTCTCTTTAGACTTTGGGTTGAGTAAAGAATCGATCGACCATGAGAACAAGGCGTACTCCTTCTGTGGGACGGTGGAGTACATGGCGCCTGAGGTGGTGAACCGGAGAGGACACACGCACAGCGCCGACTGGTGGTCATACGGAGTACTGATGGTGAGAATAACCAAGAAAACTTCGCACAGAAAACTATTTAGCCACTTGTGTTTTTACTGGGGGAGTTGGGTTAAGTCTGCCTGTCCTCTTAGTGTTACCGTGGGTTCTCTCTATCCAAAGTACTATGTGTAATTCCTTTTCAATTCTGTGTATTGACCAGTTTTTCTGCCTGTGTGTGTCCTTTTTCAGTTCGAGATGCTGACGGGAACGCTGCCGTTTCAGGGCAAGGACCGGAAAGAGACCATGACCATGATCCTGAAGTAAGTCAGAGGGGTTATTTTAAAATGAGCTCCTGATTAATTTACTGTATATGTCAGTACATTTTGTGTCCTGTTAAACCACACCTTGTGTCTAACAGAGGAACCTGATGTTTTACTAATCTAATGCAAATTTTGATCTGGTAATCTGAGCTAATTTTGCTATTATCTCAAACCAGTCACTGACCTGTGGCATCAGCAAGGCATTTTCACCCACATTAAAGCCACTGGTGCAATGTGGATTGGGCAGTGGTCGAAGGCAGGAGTTCCCTGCTTAGACTGCTGCCTCCGCGGCCTGGTTTCGGACAAGCGGAAGAAAATGGATGGATGGATTAAAGCCACTCATTAGATTTGCATCTGTAAACCCTAGACATGGTTGTTTGTGGAAACACTGTATATTGCGTATCCTTGTTTTATAAGACAACAGAATCTTAAATAAATTACCACCAAGGTCTTTAGAAACTAGCTGTACCTAATAAAGTGGCCAGTTAATGTATCATAAGATCTGAATGCTGAAATGTAACCTCTGGAGAATCTGCTGAATCATCTGTTTTCCGCCTGTCTGATGAAACACTGATCTGCTTCCTGTGACAGTCAGACATTTGATTAGTGCTGGGCTAATGTTTCATAGATTTATTTTACTGTTTATTTATAAAAGGGTGCATCTTGTGTTTCAGGGCTAAGTTAGGGATGCCACAATTCCTCAGTTCAGAAGCTCAAAGTCTGCTACGAAACCTCTTCAAGAGAAACCCGGCAAATAGACTCGGTAAGAAAAGACAACATTTTATACCTTGGCCAAGCATTTTGACCACTGACCGGTGAAGTGACGAACACACACTCTTCATCATGGCACCTGTTCAACGTACAGAGGAAGTAATGGATGAACAGAACCAGTGTGTGCCTTAGACGTCCCCTGCTGGTGAGAATGAGGCATCGCAGCTGTTCGTTTACTACTGTTTGTCATTGTTTTTAGGAGCTGGTCCTGATGGTGTGGAGGAGATCAAGAGGCATCACTTTTTCAACACAATCGACTGGAACGTAAGGACTTTTTCCAACATAAATATAGAATCGAAATATAAGTTATGAACGATCTTGTTTTTATAGAAACTGTTTCGGAGAGAGCTCCACCCTCCGTTCAAACCTGCTGCAGGACGCCCCGATGACACATTTTATTTTGACCCAGAATTCACCGCCAAGACTCCCAGAGGTAAAGCTCACTCATAACTACCATTCCATAAATGGAATAAATCTAACTAACACCAAACTTTTATTCATTTTAGTTCAACTCATTTACCAATAATATGGATACAACTAGAAAGATACAATAATTGAACATCTAATATCTCAGAAAATGCATGGTTGGCATTCAGTATTTTCTGGAGTGGTTATTGGAATTGGTCATCTCTGGTGAAAGTACTTGTCTTGCCATGTGACTAACTGACCATATCCAGGCTGTACCCCACCTCAGGCTTTCATAAAACCATATCAATTTATGAATATTTTGATAATTTAATGAGAAAGGAACAAACATGATCTCTCTCTCACCAGCAGCCCCCCCAGAATTAAAATTTATGTCGACATCTAATAAATATATTTGATTTGTTGCAGACTCTCCGGGCGTCCCTCCCAGTGCCAATGCCCATCAGCTGTTTAGAGGATTCAGTTTTGTGGCCATCACAGAAGAAGAGTCAGAGCCTGCCCCCAACACTATTGTACAGGTAGGACTCCTTTATATAAAAGTCTAAATGCATTTCAAGATTGATCTAATTATTAAACATCCCCTTCTACATTCTTTGGTATTAAAGAAGAACTAAGTAGTATTTTTACCTTTAATAATATCGTTTTTAAGTTCCTACACGTTGTTGTTTGGGTGATTGAAGTGAGTTTTCTCTCCGTTCTGCCTCTGGTCTAAAAACAGCCAAAATACAGAAAAGGCTAAGAAAGTGTCAGTCAGAGCAAAAATGCTTGCAGTGCATAAGTGAATTGTGAAAGTGGTTCGTGTATGATTGGCCCGTGAGTGTTTCTGGCTTAAATGGTTGAAAATGAATGAATATTAGTCCTTAAGGCAGTGTCAAAGGTCTTGTTTGACTTGATACAATCATTAAAAAAATTAGTTTTCCCTAATGTCTGACATCATCTTTGCTGACTGTGTCTATATTTCCTCAGCAGCTCCACAGAAGTACTTCACATTTCTCCGATCTTTATGAAATCAAAGAGGACATCGGCGTGGGGTCGTACTCTGTCTGTAAACGCTGCATCCACAAAGGCACCGGGATGGAGTACGCTGTCAAGGTCTGAATTAAAACTCTATTTAACATGACGTCTATGATTGGTTACTCAAATAGAGTTTTTTGTGTTTAGATTATTAATAAAGCGAAGAGGGACCCATCGGAGGAGGTGGAGATCCTGCTACGATACGGACAGCACCCTAACATCATCACACTCAAAGACGTGAGACAATGAATTACTTTAAAGAGCCTATGTTATGTTGCTTTTACAGGTGGCTTCAGACATGCCTTGTTTTGTGCCACCGAATGAGTTTTTTGGGTTTATTGCTGACAGCTATTGTTGACTTTTTATTTTGGCGCAGGTGTACGATGATGGCCGTTCTGTGTTCCTGGTGACGGAGCTGATGAAAGGAGGAGAACTGCTTGACAAAATCCTGAGACAGAAGTTTTTTTCAGAACGAGAGGCTAGTGCTGTTCTGTACACCATCACCAAGACAGTGGAGTATCTACATGTACAGGGGGTATGTATCACTTGAGTGAAAATACATCAAAATAATGCAAGAACAATGATTCAAAACTCCTGTGTGTATCCCAGGTGGTACACAGAGACCTGAAGCCCAGTAACATCTTGTACATGGACGAGAGCGGGAACGCCGAGTCCATCCGGATCTGTGACTTTGGATTCGCCAAACAGCTCCGAGCAGAGAACGGGCTGCTCATGACGCCCTGCTATACCGCTAACTTTGTTGCTCCAGAGGTTAGCACATGTTCACTAAACTCGTATGGGACAATAGGCTTTAAATGCTATCACTACAAACATAAACTAATAACATAAACTAAATGGACTTTCTTATTGTTTGCTGCAGGTCCTAAAGAAGCAGGGATATGACGCAGCGTGTGATATCTGGAGTTTGGGAGTCCTCCTCTACACCATGCTCACCGGGTCAGTAAATCTAAACTAATATTCCAAATTATGAACAATATATGCATTTCTATTATTAGTTTGAAAATGCTGGCTAATGCAAACATGCCAACTTAAACAAAAAAACTATTATTTTGTATTAATTCTTTCTTCCTGTAACTATATTTAGGTTGACTCCTTTTGCTAATGGCCTAGAGGACACTCCAGAGGACATCCTAGCTCGAATCGGCAGTGGCAAGTTCTCTCTCACTGGAGGATACTGGAACTCAGTGTCTGCAGACGCCAAGGTACACAACATAATACTGTCGACCTGCCACATCTGTCAGTCTGCCCCAGGGCAGCTGTGGCTACAGGTGTAGTTTACCACCAACAGAGTGGGACTGTGGCGTAAATGAATGGTTGTAAAGCACTTTTATTGCTCTTTAAAATGCAATAAGTGGCTAATCTCATCCATAATTTTATATTGACTTCTTTCACGTGCTGTCTTGTACATTTAATCTATCTTGTTTATTCAGGACCTAGTGTCTAAGATGCTTCACGTGGACCCTCACCAGCGACTGACGGCGGGGCAAGTGCTCAGACATCCCTGGATCAAACACAGAGACCAGCTGCCCAAATATACACTGAACAGACAGGACGCACCACACCTCGTCAAGGTAAGGCACCCAACAATATTAACATTTACTCTACAGTCATACACAAGTGGTAAGCTACTTCTGAAGCCACAGCTGCCCTGGGGCATGCATAGGCTATGGCTACCCAAGGACACATAGGCAGTATGTACTGTTAGAGAAGGTTTGAACTCTTCTACCTCCTTAAATGTTCATCCCCATTTTAGATTTGTTGGGATATAAAGTCAGATGTGTCCAGATTGAGATGGTTTGTGTAGAAGGATGAGGCAAAAAAAAAAGTACACATAAGTTACTAATCTTTCTTTTATCCTATAGGGGGCGATGGCAGCAACGTACTCTGCTCTGAGCAGGAACGTGCCCCCGGTGCTGGAGCCCGTGGGCTGCTCCACCTTGGCCCAAAGACGGGGGATGAAGAAGATCACCTCCACCGCGCTGTGATTGACTCTTCCTCCCAACGCCTCAGACAATCACAGAGTACATATTTATTCTGAGACAAACGTATGCATTCAAAGACATTTATAAATCAAGAAAAAGAGACTGGGGTAAATATTATTGTACTGTCGTAAATCTGCTGTATTAGGTCTGCATTTATTCAACCGCAAGTCGCCTCCGAGAAGTATTGGCCTTCAACATCAACAGAACAAACGTAAACTCAAGCTTAGATCTGTAGTAGCCCCTATTAGACTCCTTTTTGGATTATTTGTGTTAATAGGACAACGAAAATCACACAAGAACTAAGCATACTTTGGGGGAGTCGAATTAGTACAAGAGAGAAGTGCACAAAGATAATGGAGGATAAAAGGGGCTCAGGCTCAAAGTGTTGAAGACAGGAAGTAAAGAAATCCCATCTATCCTGTGTCTAAGCAGAAAGAAAACTCTCAGAGGTATGTATGTTTTAGGTGCCATTTACACAACAGCAATGAGTAGAAAAACATCAGGAAAAGGGTGTTTCTGATTCACTTTTATCAAATATACTGAGATGTGAATAAAACGACCTGTAGGTATGAAGATCTGTAGTACGCCTGAGCATTATCGAAAACATTGTGTTTTGGGAAAACAAATACACCATTGCCATGTAGAAGTAAGCTGTATCCAGAGCTGTTTCAAAGTCTATTCATGAAAACACACTGCTGGCTAAAGTAAGCACCCTCTTAATATACAGGGAGTACTGCCGGACTCAAAGATTATTTTAATGTTCTAGTTTTAAAACTGTTTTTATTCTGGCCTGTTAAATTGAAAATGATTTTCAGTTTTAAAACATAAAATGTTAAAAATCATTTAGTGCAAGTCTTTTGACCCTTCAGCGACTGTATATGTCCAGAATCAACTTTATGCAGCAATCTATGAATAGAAAATCAAAATGGTCCTTACTCAATTTGCAGAAATTACTTTTTTTTTTTTATAGGTTTTATTTGCTTTTGTATATTTTTTTTTAAATCACCAAATACCTTGTTCGTGTTTATGTTTTGCTACTGATCTTGAATTTAAATATGCTTATGCACATATAAGGCCCACACTTCATCTCTGTGTGTTTCCTTCTGCTGAGGACTATTTTCAATGTCATTTCTTGTGTAGCCTGTGACAACGACAAACAGGCGACTGAGGGAGCTTCTTGTCCGAACACAACTCAGGTTTTTTACAATGCATTCGAGAGAGGCTTGTAACAAAAGCACAGTGTGACCAAAGATGAGGTCACTACAGGTCATCTTCTTTTGTCTAATGTGTTAATGCAGCCCTTTAAGAAAACACAAGAACATTCCTCTACTTCTGAAGTCATCCAACTGTCAAGGGACACATTCAAAAGTATTACTGACAATGTGGGGATTCTTGGTCTTTCACTGAAACAGGAACTACTAATGAAATCCTTGTGCCTACATTTCCCACAATGCATTTTGGCAGCACAATGCAGTTTTAAAACGCTGGGTTTATGTGATCCTCGGATGCTTTTGTTTCCAGATGTCCAAAAGAGCTATGGTCCATAAGTCTATAATATTATTAATTATTAGCATTAAACACAGCCAGTCAAAAATTAAAAACGGAACAATTTGAAATACAGTTTAGCTGAAGAACCTGGCAGCCAAAATGACCGATAATGAGATGAAAATGTATACAATTATTTCACTCTTATGTGAGCCACAAGTCGCTGTTTATTATTTTTTGTATATTAAGTTATAGATTTGATGTAGTATGCACAAATGTCATGTCTATGAAGCAGATGATATTGAGCACAAGTTTACATCAGACTTTTTGAGTTATTTGCGTTGTCCATTATTAACCACAGAATAATGTTTCCCCAAGTTTCTGAGGACCGCATAAATGCAGCAGAGAAACGAGTGTTGAGTGTATTTTTCCAACTCTTAAGACAATCAGCAAATGCTTCAACAGTAACTAAACTGATCCTAAAAGGACTGCACTGTGTCCTGCTTCTGTTGATTTAAGCTATTGTTAAATTAGCTTAAGTTGCCAAACCTATTAATTTTGTTGATTTAACCTCTTTTTGACCAATAGTAACTGTTTTTCTAAAATTTGGGCGGGCTTTATGCAATGGTTCTTCTCTCTGATTATTTCTATATCCAGTTGTCTATTGGTACTGTGGCCTGGAAAAGATGAACTGCGGCTGATCGGGCTGATTTAAATGTGTATTAATGTCTAAATATCTAAATAAAGGGACGGACATTATTGTTATATTATTTTCTGAAATGATTCTGTAAAGTCTGCCTCCATGTACAGCTCTCAAAACAGGATTGTAATGGTTTTTTGTGTAATTCTAAAAAAGGGAATAGCTTTCTTCTTTTATACCTCCTGGTTATCTGTCAGCTTTCAACCTGCTGCTACCGGCCGCCATTTTGTATCTGCAGCGATGGCCATACTTTATATTAAAATAATAAAATTGATAATCAGCCAAAGTATGTGTGGCGTTTATTAACCAGGATTCAGTGTGCTATGGCAGTGGCTCTCAAAACCTTCATCTAGTAAGTTCTAAATCAGTATTAAACAAGGTCTGAACCTAAACTAATCCAACTGGTTTAAACTGTGTCAAAAACTGAACTAAGCCACAGTTGCCACAGGGTAGACTGACGGAGACATGGCAGCAATACCATGGATTCTCCAATCACCTCCAAAACACATCTTTATATTCAGGCAAGGTGGTTGAAGAGGGCTTTACTTGTTTCAAATATTGGTAGTAGAGCAGATGATCCATTAATTGAAATGTTCTGGAATATTTAGGTCCAAACAATTGTTGCATTAATTTGCATGTACAGTATCCATATCATAACACACCAAATATTGGCTTATAAAGCATGTTTGGGTCAACATTATAAAAATACACAAATAATTTAATAAATAATTGTCCATTTATATTGTGTAAATTAAGTAGCCTGTTGCTTGCTCAGAGAGCCCAAAAACAATATATCAATGACAATAAATAAAATGGCGGGACTCAGGATTTGAGCTGAAGGTGGCAGTAATGTAACATAACGGCCTGATTGATGTCGTAATTTTCAAAGAAGAAAGCCCTGTAACCTGCGCATGCGCTTACCGGTATAGCCGCTGAGACCGTGCTAACTGAGAGCCACATCTTAACCCTTCTGTAAACAGTCACACAGTTACTGTAGTCGTTTTTGAAGAGAGGGATTTACATCGAACGAGGCGTGAAAGAATATGCCCAAAAATAAAGGTAAGTAATGTGTGGATTAGCGGCTTTAAATTATTTATTTGTGTCGACGTTTATTCATCCCGCCGTGAGAGGCACGCAGTAAAAACGTGACAACGCACGGCTAAAGCTAGTTAGCACACGGCCATTAAAATATACAAATTCAGTCTACGTAGCCGGATTTTT
This sequence comes from Philypnodon macrostomus, assembly GCA_036025475.1. NCBI lineage: Eukaryota > Metazoa > Chordata > Actinopteri > Gobiiformes > Eleotridae > Philypnodon > Philypnodon macrostomus. The sequence continues at coordinate 1,027 of JAVQKC010076702.1, read as the reverse complement.
TTTACCTGTCTTATATTTTTTACTTTATTTTAATCTACAGTTAAAAGTCCCCAGTTGTCAGATCGCTTCTTAGTTTATTCACCTGTAATCTGATGCGCAGCTAACAAGCTAATGGCTAGTTAAACCGCACCCGTTGGCCCGTAACATCTGTAGCACAATGTTGAAGATATAAACCCTTTTAACAGCTGACAGATGTGTGAAACATTACATGTAAACGCTTAATTGTCACATTGTATCGTGACAGTTGGGTGTCGAGCGTAAATGGGTTCTCTCGGAACTGATGTTGCAACAATGGGGTTGAAGAGTTGGGGTTTATAGACATGTCATTTTGAATACGTATCTTTTATTAATACATGTGGTTGGTGTGTTTACAGGTAAAGGAGGAAAGAATCGGCGGCGTGGAAAGAACGAAAATGAGTCCGAGAAGAGGGAGCTGGTGTTCAAAGAGGATGGACAGGGTGAGTGCTGCGGTTCCGCGTCAAAAACTGTTTAAACGAGAAGTAATGGTCACGGTCAATATGAGCCTAGTCTTATGTTGTTATTCTAAAGAGTAACGTTTTAAATAGTGTTAAAGTCTAAGGCCTTTGTTCTAGATGTCAGGCTTCACAGTTGTTTTTCTCTAGTCCGGTTTGGGCATCTCCTGAATATTCCTGTCCGTTCTGTATTGTGAATTGTTCATCTTAAGTTGCCAGTGTTTAACTGTTTGCCCTTTTAATATGGCCCTGCTGATGCTTTGGTCTTGTGCATTGATGTAATAATAGAAGTCTACCGTACTAGACCGCCGACAATCTACCACTAACACATGCCTAACAAATATATGGACACTACATAATGTTATATAAATAAACACTACATAATGTTATATATATGGTCACTACATAATGATATAGATATGGACACTACATAATGATATAGATATGGACACTACATAATGATATATATATGGACACTACATAATGTTATATATATATATATGGACACTACATAATGTTATAGATATGGACACTACATAATGTTATAGATATGG
>JAVQKC010076691.1:0-13030 GCA_036025475.1 Philypnodon macrostomus | reverse complement strand
TAACTTGCACATACTTTGCCCGATTAGGCTCAAACCTGAAATACCTAATTACCCCCTGGCCCTGAACACATCTGACCAATATGATGGCAGTTACCTCTATAGTGCCCCCTATAGACTGAAAGAAGAATGTAGTATTTAGGGAAATTAACCACATTTTTGGCAAAAACTTTCTCCACAAACATCCAGACAAATCAAAAACCTCAAATATACCCTTCCCATGTTTGAAATCACACAATTTCTGATTAAGGCGCCCGTTGGTGCGATAGCAGTTGTGGCAGACGTATGGGGGCATTTCACCCTTGCTGTTGTTTTGCACAAGCCTAGTTAACATACATACTTGTTCCCTTCACAGCTAAAAAAATATTTTAATAATTTTATAACTGTAATACAAAAGTGAACAAAATATATTGGTTTTCATATCATAGTGATACAATACTTCTGTGTTTGGGCCCGTTGAAAAGTGCACAAAAAATAGTTCCTTATTAAAGAAAGTTGCTACCGGTACTTCCTAGTTTGCTTACTTCCTAATATGGAAATGGACATTGCACAGTGCTGTCTGGTCTTTAGTTTATTTTCATTTTTATAGTCCAAATGATTTGTATTTTAACACAGATTAACCTGGATATCAACAAAATAATACTTTATCTTAAAAAACAAAATAATGGAAATGATTGCCTTTTCTAAAAAAAATTTAATAAAAACAATCCCTCTAGGGCCAACTGTTTTTTTCTGGGAAGTGAAGTGGGTGTAAAGTCCTTCCCATTCAAGCTAGGTACCAGTTAGTTGTGCTCTGTTAGTTTACTGGCTTTCCTTGTGAAGAGGAGTGAATGTTGATGTCCACTCAGCACAAAGTGTGACAATGGAAAGGCTTTAGAGGCACACAGACCTGACAGAGAGCTGCTGACCACTATGGCTCTCACAGCTATCCCAAACCTTTACACTGACCACAGGCTAAACATCAAGGTAGTGTTGTGGTCAAGACAAGTATACGCCAATGATATGATACACAATATGTGATTGACCACAAACAAAAATAGGGCAAAATAGTTTTCATTTCAATAATCATTTGGAGAAAATCTTATTTGAATCCCTCAACCATGCAGGACTAAAGGTTAAATGTAATCCCGACTCAAACTGACAGGACGGAACAACGACCGTGGGACCTGTGCCACAATTTCAGAACCATGTTGTAGATTAAAACATTTTCTCTGTGTTTTTGTTTTGTAATGTCTTAGCTCAAAAAACAAGACTGGCTTACAACTGATAACAGTGCAGCTGTTATCACCACTGTGTTAGAAATTTGTAGCTTGTGAGGCATTTCACAAAGTGGGATACATCAACATCCGTCAGCAAGAGGGCCCCAGGATGCATGTTTACTTGCAGAGCTTCTGTTAGGATCTAAACATGAAGCAAAAGACTGGTACCTGTAGAGCCATATTATGTAATAATTCCACATTAAGTAATATTCTGCCAAAATGTAATAAAAAGTTTTTCTTCATTGGGTAATAAAACCACATTTTGCCATAAACTGTGGCATTTTGTAATAAACAGACCCAAAGCAATATGCAATAGAATCTTGAAAATTTTGTACTAAGTCGTTACATTTTATTTTGAAAGTTATTACAAAATGCAAAAGTTCACCAAACACATTTTGTAATAAATTTCTCAAAATGTAACAACTTATTACAAAAATTTTTAAATTTTAATACATTTTGAATTGGATCACTTTATTACAAAATGTGGTTGTATTACATAATGAGGTGAACATTTTATTACATATGGCAGATTATTAAATAATGTGGAATTATTACATAATGTGGCTCTACATTGCCCCATCAACTATGGGAATTAGGTAGGGATACATTAGACAGTTAGTCACAGGGATGACACCATTCAATCTAACGTTCATTCACTTGGGGCAATTTAGTGTCACCACTTCTAACTCTAACTCAAAATGTTACATTCAGACTTCATTTACAAACTTGTAATTATATTCCTATACCAGAACACTCGGAGACAGCAGGCGTTGGTCTTATCGCACAATGGTATAGAATTGTCCATTGTCCAATTTGTATCCCACCACAGGCCCAAAGCAGCTGCTTTGGCTGCAGCTCCTCGTGATCCCTATCATAGACCCCTTAATGATAAAATTAGTGGAAAATCTGGTGTAATTGGACACAACCAGTCGAGCTAAACAAGTGTCCGGGCAAAGTGAGTTTCGATGCAAGGTCTAAGTCCACACAAAGTTCATACGGTTCATAGAAATGAACTGAACACTGGGTGATGTTTTTTAAATGCCTGGACACATCTGTCACTGGTTTATGTCATCTGCATATTTTCCTCATGACCTTTAACAATAATGCTTATAACTTGATTGTTTCAGGAAAGTGGTGCATTATCTTGTCTACCTTACCTATACTTATTCAAATAGTAATTTTAATTAATAAAAATGGCTTTGACTAGACCCGTATGTCAAGTCACTGGTTCTCAGGCGTTTTTAGCATTTAAAGTAATTTAGAGCCAGTTAAGTTCCTGTTTTGGATGTGGTTTAGTCCGGATTTAGGCTTGATTTAGACCTTGTTATGTCATGATTAAAATATGCACAACAGATATCCAAAGCCAGACCGTGTAGCAAGAAATGCCAATATTAGTTTATTATGTATGATATAAAACATTAGCACATGAAACACATATTTCCTCTTTTGATGCAGCAGGAATATGGATATGAAACTCTTGGTTGAGAAACACTTCATGTTTTACAAATTGTTGAAGTTAGCTGACAGTTGGTTTGTTAATACTTCCTTCCTAAATGTGTTTAATACCAGCAATGAGAAGGGACACCTGACTGGATTGAATGTATTTATTATTTATTATAATTTTTAGTAACCAGTTAAGTGATAAGCATTACTTCAACATTAATAAACACTGAGTTATAAATAGTATTACTAATGTTTAATTCTTAAGTTAGAACCTTATGACACACACACAGGAAAATTGTAATGATCAATGTTAATTAAGTATTCATAAACGGATAATTCATTCAATTATTGTTAATTACATATTTATTAATACTTTACTACTGCTAAATATATGTGAGCTATTCTAAAGTGTTACCGCCACATTTTGGAAATGAGCTTGGATTGAGCTGCTAGGTCTGTATAAAAAGAAAAGAAAAATATTTGATTACCCAGAAAGCTATGGGGGAATTGTATGAGTATATTAACAATGGCAAGTATAGCCTACTTTAGATGACTGGATGAAACACTTGCCACTACCTGTATGTCTCCAGGTCACTTAATGTTGTTGGTACATTAGTACCCGTATAAATTGTTTCAAGAAGCAAGTTTAGTCCGAACTCAGAGAAGGTTAACCCAGAGAGAGTTAATCTAAACTCACCATTGTTGTTATTGGGTCTCTTGAACATTCACCCCTCTTTACGAAACCTTGGGGTCATCTTTGATCAGAACATGTATTTTGATTGACACATGTTTTTTCCACCGTTCAAACATTGCTAAGCTCAGGTATATTGTGTCCTCGAAACTAAAAATTATTTTATATTCCTTTGTTTCATCATGCCTTGATTACTGTAATTCTCTATTTTCTGGTCTCACCACAACATCAATAGAACATGTTCAACTAGTACAGAATGAAAGGTTATTAACTAAATCCCCCAGATTCACAGAGTCACATTACTCCTGTCTTGGCCACCCTACATTGGTTACCTGTACACTATAGGATCCAGTTTAAAATCTTAACAATCACTTGAGCTCCCTTCTTAGCTTCAGTAGGGAAAATAGGGTCCAACTGTACTACCAGGACACTCTTCTAAAGCCCACAGAGAAGGTCCAGTGAGCCCTAGTGTTTCCATATTTTGATCTCGCAATGGAAAACCTCTGTCAAACTCAGTGCATATTGATCAGAATCCAGCCCGCATATACACAGCCTTGGTAATAGTATCTGCTAATCTCCACCCGGTCTCTAGTCTCTTGTGTTTGTTGTCTTTGGGGAGATCAGCTGTCCCTGAAGGGTGGGTCTCGTGGCCCTTTTCACACACAGTTCCTAGTAATTTACCAGCCTGACTGAATGTAATGTTTATGCTATGTTCTTTGGCAATTATATTGAAAACTCAATGCAACCCAAAATAACCTGCAGTTATTGAGTTAATGAGTCCAAAGACCATAAAATAAGACTAGTGATGAAGACTTTATTGGTGAAAAAGAGTGTCTAGAATAGACCTTGCCAGGACAGAGATTAGCTGAGAATAAAAAAATCCCGAGTGATTGTATGATGTCGGGGGGGGGGGGGGGTACATTATCACACAAAGCAACTGCATTTGTTTTTTGTCCACAATAGACTGTAATGTATGTATGTTGTATAAAAAATGCTTTCAATATGTATGTGTTTTTTCCCATAAAATACCACTTGAATAAAACTTTGAATTGGCTTTCTAAGTACATTTTAATCAAGCCTAAACTGTGACTAACATATGTCTAAACCATGTCCAAATCAGGACTAAACCTGATCTATATCAGGTCGAACTATGGATTAACCAAGTCTAAACCAGGACTAAACAAGATTGATCCCAGTTCAAACCAGATATAATCCAGACTAAAGCCATATTTACTTGCGCTTTGTAAAGCACTTTGTGATGTTTATCTGTGAAAGGTGCTATAGAAATAAATTTTACTTACTTACTTACATATCAGAGCTATAACCCAGTGCTAAATCGTGCTATTTAATTTAATGTAATATAATATCAGCCTTACCGTTCCTGTTCCACGTCTTGTTGATTTTAACCAAGCCCTGTTTAGTCCATTGGCGTCTGACTGTCAATCTCCTCTGTTATCTTCACTGTGTAGTTTTATGTGGTAGTTCCTTCTATAGTAAATGGTTGCAGCCCAAGGCTCATAACTGTGACTGTGTGAGAGAGCTGGGGAGAGGGGCTTGAGAAGGGGAGGAGCTATAACGCCAACCCTTCCCACTGATCACATACACCAGTCCTGGTAAAAAAAAAATTCCCCAAATTCTTGAAATAATGTAGATAATTTTAGAATGTCTAAACAGAAATGACTCATTTGTGTCTTGGCTTAACTCTATATTAAGTGGTATGTACTGGCTTTCACTTCAGCTTTCTTCCACTGTCCTTGCATCTAAACTCTAAATTTACTAATGTCTGTGTACCCCGCTGAATGCCCATAGTTGCTGGGCTAGGCTCCAGGAACCCATGATCACTAAGCGGGAAAGCAGAATATGATTAAACAATGGCATATAGCATCAGAATTTTATGAATTTCATTTTAGTTTGGCTGTGTATTAGTTAAAAAGGCAGACAGAACCAGAGCTCAACAGTGTTTTCGGTCCAGGAAAATCTCTGAGCTCTGTGAATCTGACCAAATGTAGTCATGTTTTCCCCAGTCTGACTCATAGTCCTAACTGCAAACACACTGAGAGGAAAAACTGCTGTTATAATACCCTTCCAACTATAATGACATTTCCATAAACAGTCACAAGTAGATCAGCAGGTTTGTCATCTAGGTTTTTTGTTTTTATTTCCTGGATGCATTTAGTTCATACTGCCATTGTATCAAAAGACAAAACTCTACTGTATCCCTTTCTTGTCTCCAGTATATGTGGTACTTTAAGTGTGTGTTTTATTGGTGGTTTGAGAGGCTGGTGTAGTACGGTTGCCACATTTCAGTCAGTCTGTCCCAGGGCAGCAGAGGTGGCTTACTTTCACTAGTGTGAGTAGCCATGAGGCATTTTGGGTATCTTAAAAAACACTTTGTACAATTACTGTTGCAAGAATTATATCGACGAAACAACAATATTATGGAATCACGTCGGTGTTCGTCCATGTCCGCATATCGATTTGGGTACTTCTTTGATGAATATTAATTAAGTAATTAATTAATTACGGGCCAAAACTGTGAAAGCAATAACTCAAAAAGTATTTACTGGATCATTTTCAACTGTTGCACACAGGTACATATCATGAAGACGCAGAACTGGATTGAGTTTGGTACATCTTCGATTAATGACAGTTAAACAATTCACAAAGTAATGTTTTGATGCACTTTTATTGAGCCAATAATCCTGCTGAACATAAACAAAATTGCGTGAATTTTGGCACCGTGATCCGGGCAATTGTATACTTAATGTACATAGGCACATTACAGAGGTCAAATAAAGAATGCCTCTATAGCGCCCCCATGTTTATGACCCCTATGGGACCCTGGACACACTTACTTTCGCAGAGAGCAATGAAACTTGGTACAGTGATTGTCCACAGTGTACCCAACATAAAATATTATGACCCCGCCCTACAACAAACAGGAAGTCGGCCATTTTGGGAGGTCAGGTATATTTGACAGCCTCTAACTTGCACACACTTTGCTTGATTAGGGTCAAACCTGAACTACCTCATTACCCCCCCGGTCCTGAACACATCTGACTAATATGATGGCAGTTACCTCTATAGCGCCCCCTATAGACTGAAAGAAGAATTTAGTTTTAGGGAGTTTTGAAAATTTGGCAAAAATCTAAACATCCAGACAAATCAAAAAAGTCAAATAGACCCTTCCCATGTTTGTCATGGTTTGGAGGCGGGACTTCTTAATTGCTCCTTAATATAAAACCCTTAGAAATCACACAATGTCTGATTAAGGTGACGTGCGGCTATACACCTTGCTGTCGGGGACGACAGCACAGGCCTAGTTTGTAAATACAATCATGTCTACAGTATTTTATAACAACTTAACACATCTTTAGGAATTCTTTTTTTTAGTGGTAGTAAAATGTAGTTCACCATATTGTGAGTAAAGCCTACAGCACAGCTTCAAAGTCTACAGTGACTTATAAAGGGCATGTTTTTAAGTTCATCCCTTTATCATGTTTTACAAAGATTTTAAATAGTACCATCATGTGCTCACCTGGTCTCTGCAGAAGAAGGGCCCAGGTTGGCGAAGGCAGACCTGACACATGGAGTCCTCCAAGTATGGGTCAATCTGGACCTGATGATACAGCAGCATTTGAACTTCAGTTATCATAGTCCTAATGTTTGATGAACACTAAAGAACTGACCTTCTTTGTAAACTTGGGGGTCTTAATTTCCACAAAGGCTGCACACACGGCCTTCAGGTAACTTTGCTGATTGTTAAAAGTGACACGTCCAGAGCCTGGAGCACAGACATTTACAATCAAATACCAGAGGTGACAGAAGTACTCATTCTGTAATTAAGTACAGATATGTGGTTAAAAAATTACCTCCTCTGAAAAGTCACATTTGTGTAAAGTTTACAAACTTTCTTTTGCAATGACATTTAAAAATTTTTAATGTAAAACGTGTCAGTGTTCATCTGCACAGTGATCTCAGCATGTGTATATTTAATGTACATAGGCAAATTATATAGGTCAAATAAAGAATGCCTCAATAGCAAAAACATTTACAAACATCCAAACAAAATTACAAAATCAAATAGACCCTTCCCATGTTTGTCATGGTTTGGGGACGAGGCCTCTTAATTGCTCATTAATATACAAACCCTTAGAAATCAATGTCTGATTAAGGTGCCCGTTGTAGCAGATGTCTGGGGCAGACGTATGGGGCCGTTTTGCCGCTATACACCTTGCTGTCAGGGACGACAGCACAGGCCTAGTTTTAAATACTTGAATGCCAAAAGAAAATCTTTGACTAGTCAACCTAAACAGCCATTTAAATATTTAATCTGCATGCAGTCTAGTTGTGGTAATAGGAATAGTTAAACTATTAAATAATGATCCTAGAAAAAACCTGTCAGACTCTGACCTTCCAGAACAGTTCATGGGGACCCTTGAGGGGTAAACATTTTCGATGACCTTGGGACCTTATAAATATGTACAGTAGGGCCCAGATTTGGCCCATGGAGTCATTACTACAATTAATGCTAAAGCTCAAAGCAGGTTAACCGTGTCACGGCACTCAAAGACAAGGCTATCTCCACATCTCAGCTACCAGGCTATACTGAGGAATCAAACGCATCTCGTGACAAATAGCCCTTTGCTCAGTTTTAATAAGTAAACCAGTGTCCGTGTCTTGTGTCCTCTGCTTGGACACAGAGTGAGGAGCTTAATTCAAGTTTCACTGCGCTTGCTCTTCTATATGCTGCTCCATTTCGCGCTCACAAGAGGTATGCGCCTCAGATGGCACCCAAGACAGAGGGAGACTACAACCTGCTTTCCTCCATCCCGCTGTAGCTGCTGCGGCAGAAATAAACCCTACGCTCGCTGGATGCATGTGCTCTGGGCTCGCTTTCCGTTCTGCTGTTTGCAGTTGACTGTCACCCGTGTTACATCTTTTCCATCATCCGGAGAGGGAACGTAATGAGCTTGTTTTGAAAAAGTACAGATATTTGCATTTAAAAGTATGACTATGGAGCAAAAAGGAATCCGTACTTACCGATGGGGTACTTGTGCTTGTCCGTGTCTATGCCAGCATACATGACTCCTCCAAACAGGTCGTTCATGATACTGGCCAGCGCCTCGGCGTTGAGCATGCCGTGGAGAGCACCCACAAACACAGTCTTACTAGGGTCCAGACGCTGAGAGGGGCAGCGCACATAGTTACTGTCCGAGATCACCCACGGGATCACTTGCACCTGTGGACAAAGACAAAATTAACTGAATACCAGACTGCCACTCTATACACGTTTAATTATATCGGCGAAAACAGCATGTCCGCAGATCCTAGCTGTGAACGCGATAACTCAAACTAATTGCCGGATCATTTTCAACATTTGCACACAGGTGCATACCATAAAGACGCCGAACTGTATCAATTTGGGGACTTCTTCGATTAATATTAATTACGTATTAATAACGGGCCAAAACTATGAACGGAATAACTCAGTCTTTGCTGGATCTTTTTCAACTGTTGCACACAGGTACATATCATGAAGATGTAGAAATAGATTGAGTTTGGTACATCTTCGATTAATGACAATTAAGTAATTCACAAATTAATATTTTGATGCACTTTTATTGAGCCAATAATCCTGCTGAACATAAACAAAATCCCGTGAATGTTGTCAGTGATCCGGGCTAGTGTATACTTAATGTACATAGGCACATTAGAGGTCAAATAAAGAATGCCTCTATAGCGCCCCCATGTTTATGACCCCCTATGGGACCCTGGACACACTGGAGAATCACTGTACCAAGTTTCATTGCTCTCTGACAGTGTACCCAACATAAAATATTATGACCCTACAACAAACAGGAAGTCGGCCATTTTTAATTGAATTTGGGAGGTCAGGTATATTTGACAGCCTCTAACTTGCACATACTTTGCCCGATTAGGTTCTAAACTGAAATACCCAATGACCCCCCCAGCCCTGAACACATCTGACTAATATGATGGCGGTTACCTCTATAGCGCCCCCTATAGACTGAAAGAATGCAGCTTTAGGGAATTTTCTAAATTTGACAAAAACATTCACAAACATCCAGACAAATCAAAAAAGTGATTAAGGTGGCCGTTGTAACAGTTGTAGCAGACGTACGGGGCCGTTTTCGCCGATTTACACCTTGCTGTCGGGGATGACAGCACAGGCCTAGTTAGTACTAGAGACGAGACAATATACTACCACAATGCCCTATTCTGGACCCATTTTTGTTTCTTATCCGGTTTCATCTGCATTAATTTCTGTGCCTTAAGTTGGCTGCTTCTCCCAGCAAAAGTTTGCTTTAAAGTTTCCCTGGCTGCCATTTGTCCTGCCTTCTACATGGGTTATTACATCAGTAAAAATGCTGTGACTACACTAGTGAGATCTACACGTCGTCATGAGTTTCCAAATTCAATATTGTCCTATGTCTAGTTAGTACTCACATCTTTGCATCTCATTCTGCGACTGGACATCTTAAAATAGTACTCTCGGTTATCCTCAGGGTGGAAGGGGTCCTGGGAGCAGGCACGGAGCAGTGCCCTCACTGACTTCTCATTCTCAAAAATCAGGTAAACGTAGCCTAGAAAACAATTTCAGAACAAAACTTAATAAAGCAGTCAACAATGTACAGTATGTTTGAATAGTCTTTTATTTGAATTTTCCATGATTTGATTATAATACATTTTCTTTCCAAAATAAAAAAAAAAGGTAGGCGGGCAATGGCATCAGCAAGGATTAATAATGCAACTTGGATGGATTTAAAGACAAGAGACTTTTGGTTCAGGACTACGATCATTCTGGACTGTGTTCTGGGGTTAAATAAATTGTATCATGGAGAATAGTGATACAGATATGAAAGTGCCTTGTTATGATGTAAAACCTGTTCATCCTAACAGACTTTAAACCACCACCATAGGAATGTTAGTGAAAACTTGCCTGTATGGCCAAATCTGGAAAATAAACTAATAGTATGTCAATTGATTGTGTGTGCTTGTGTATTGTCCCATTTTAAAAAGAACCACTATGGAATACTTCACCCAAATACACTTGACACACCAATTGAGTCTAATATAATTCTATATTTTCAGAGCAACCTACAGTAGAACAGACAAACTGCAAAATAAAACACTGAACAGGATTTAAAATTTAACATAAATTGTCAATGTTTAGACATACAAGTCAACATTTGAATTTTATTCAACATGCATGCAACTAATACAGTATTATAAAAGTTTTAATAAAGTATTTGTGATGTAAGATTACGGTCCTAGTGTCAATCATCCAGAGTCGGTCTACTTAACAGTGCATTTTTAAACCCTGACACATTTACCGATCCACCCATCAGTGTTCAGCGCGAGACCAGTGCCTCACTCACCAGTGCTCCCCAAACACCAGTAAAGTTTAAATATCCTACCAGCTTCTCATTACCTTTGGCCACATTACCTTTGGGAGGACAGCGAGGGTGTTTCCCATCCTTACCCGGCCACTCCACCGTCAACGGGCCATAACTGCTGAATGTGGCGATCAGACCAGCTGAAAGGACAAACAAAAATTACATGCAAATATCCCTTCCCATGTTTGTGGCCTTTTAATTGCTTAATATAAAACCCCTTAGCAATCACAATGTTTGATTAAGGGGCCATAGCAGTTGTGGCAGACGTATGGGATGTTTCATCGATATACACCTTAGTGTCAGAGATGACAGAGTGGGCTTAGTTTTATTTTGTGTCAGCCCTGCAAAATTAAACAATGGCAGTCTGACTGTTTCACAATTTAATATACAAGTGCTTAGTAAATAAAAGCAGAGGGAGGTTAGATAGTATTTAGGTGAAGAATCAGTGTTGAAGATACATTACAGTAAAGTGCTTACATTCTGTGATGTCCCAGGGCACTCCACCCAGAAACACCTTACAGGAGTACAGTGGATCCTTGTTGTTTCGTGGAGGCAGCTGACCGCTCCAGGTGAAAGTGGCTTCATTCACAGCTGAAAATGAGTTCAGTATTCGTAAACATTTAGAAGACTGAAAAAAAACCTGATATTGTATTAGTATAGAGACTTCAGTGGATTCATTTTGTCACAATTTTAGTTCAGTCAGTGTCTTCATTAAATCATACTATTTAGTCTTTTATTAATATGAACACTGGCATAGTAACAGTAAAAATTACTAAAGAGCAGCGCATAAATAAATGCAATGTATCACAATTCATCAATCTTCCCAGATCATAACTTCACAGTACATAAATACAGCTGGTCTGACCTGCAGCCTGTCTGTGCAGCCGGGCCTCTCTCTCAATGCTGAATGAGTCGGTCTGGTCCAGTACGTCCGAGCCAGGCCAGGGGCTGCCAGAGCGCCACCTTCTGGAAAGGACGGAGGAGGCGGGGCTAGCACTGGGGGGCGGGGTCAGGGGTGAGCTAGTGTCCTGGGGGTCCAGACGAGAGCCCAGACGAAGGAGGTCCTTCTGCATGTTTGAGGTGATGTAGGGCAGTGGGGGGGAGATCCGCAGCGTAGACTGAGAGGACAGTAGATGTACATTTAATACATTTTATTGGCACTCACTGATGAGCAAGGGGGGGTTGATTATCATGTGCTCAAACTTATGTGTAACCTAATATGTAAACTTTTAAGCAATGACTGATGATTTTAGTGCTTGTGGGGGGGCTGCAATGATGGATGATTTTAGTGCTTGTGGGGGGCTGTGGCAGGTGACGAGGTGCCGATCAAGGATTATGATAAGGATATTAATTTACTTCAAAGAGATGGGGAAGGCGCCTGGTCGGTGACCTCCCCCCAGGTGAAGTGCGAATGATTTCCTGCTGTGACCATTTGTTCAACTCAATAACGTATGGGTACAGGGGAGATGCTCCTCAGAATGTTTTGAGCACGCTGGAAGCATCTCTCCTTGCTGCAAGTAAAAGACTGACTGTGTGCGTCTGATCGATTCTCCAACAACAGATTTGTTAGAAGGAATATCCCTGACACTAGGCCTACGACGTCGTTCCCGACAGCAAGGCAATGCCCCCATACGTCTGCCACAACAGGCATCTTAATCAGACATGTGATTTTTATTGTTTAAAAAGGAACCCCGGCTATTAAGACAAGTTGCTCCAAATAGGTTACAAACTAGGCCTACACTGTCGTACCCAACAGCAAGGTGTATATCAGTGAAATGCCCCCATAAGTCTGCCACAACTGCTATGGCACCAACGGGCACCTTAATCAGATGTGTGATTTCTAAGGGGTTTTTTATATTAAGGAGCAATTAAGAGGCCCCGCCTCCAAACCATGACAAACATGGGAAGGGTCTATTTTACTTTTTTGGTTTGTCTGGATGTTTATGAAGAATATTTGCCAAATTGTATTAATTTCCCTGAAACTACATTCTTCTTTCCGTCTATAGTGGGCACTATAGAAGTAACTGGCATCATATGGGTCCGGTGTGTTTAGGGCCAGGTATTTCAGGTTTGAGCCTAATCATGCAAAGTATTTGCAACTTAGAGGCTGTCAAATATACTTGACTTCCCAATTTCAAACCAAAATGGACGACTTCCTATAGCGGCATTCTTTATTTCACCTCTGTAATTATATCGGCGAAACGACAATATTATCAAAT
>JAVQKC010076688.1:0-21336 GCA_036025475.1 Philypnodon macrostomus | reverse complement strand
TCACTTCACAGGTGTGCCCTGTCAGGGTTAATCAGTGGGATTTCTTGCCTTTTCATGAAAATAAAGAAAACTCATTGAATGAATGAGGTGTGTCCAAACTTTTGGTCTGTACTGTATCTGTGCATCCCTAATTTGCAGGCTCCACAGACTGTGTTTGCTACGCTACAGTGGGAGTGATAGACCCTGTAACCTCAGCTTTACACATTATCATAGGTGAGAATGTAATAACCAAACATTGTAATGGAGAATCGGTGACTTTTCCAACAATACAACATTTTTTCCATCTCCATCACAGGGGACTCTCAGCCTTTAGATGTGTCGTCGGTCTATCACCCGTCTTCACCGGTACACTACTCCGTATCTCTGCTGGGATATGGGTTTTACGGAGATGTTGTGTCTGAAAGTGAGAAGCACCGCTGGATGGGGCCTCTCCGATATGACTACTCAGGTCTGGACACAAAAATAGTGAATAAAATGGTTTGTCTTTAGTCACAGTTATAAGGACATTTTATAAAAACAGACCTTTCTCTTGCTCATAGGTGCTATGGTGTATTTGAGCAACAGAAGCTACGCAGGCATAGTTCAGTATCTACCAGCCGACCCTCTGCTCTCCAGCCCCAGAGACAAAACACGATGCTTGTCGGGGTAAGTCATACAAAAAATAATATGTTGATTTCGATGCTGTTCATTGGAGTACAATAAAGAAACTGCTCTATGACCAGATATCTGTGGTTATGAAACAAGCAAATAATGGTTATCACAGTATTGTTATTACAGTAATGGTTTGTAAATGGGAGATAACATGCCCTTGACGGTGGCATTTTTTTAATGATAAAAGGGTAATTGTTGAAGTAAACTGGGTCATTGTTTCAGCTGCTGTAACTTTAGTCCTGCAGCAGAGACTCAGGTGTTTGTGAACCACAGGTAATGGATCTTTTGCAAACTGAGCTATGTCTTTTTCTGAGGTAGCACTCATTGGCTGTTAAAAAATCTTTCTGATCCTCTTTTGAAATAAGCCAGACAGAGGATTGTTAAAATTGTTAAAAGTGAGAAATGTCACAAGAAATACAGATCTGGTGTGATAACATTTAGCCTGTCACTATGACACAAACAGCTCTCACCACTACCATCTAGTCTTCGAAATGTCTTGAGCAGTTATCATTGAAACTAGTAAATAGTAAAACTTGTGTGTGTTTTTTTTTAGCTGCAGTGTTTGCTCTAAAAGCACAGAGAGACTGTTCCCTCACTCGGCTGACTCAGCTTCACTGTGTAGCTCTCACTTTAACCAGTTCAGCAGTGACCCTGAGCCTGAAGGTGATATCGTACAATCTATATTTCACTATCTGACTATTTTAGTGAACAATAGAACAGTAGATGAAACATGTTGTCTGGTTTTATTTAATTTCAGGGGAGTGGGTGAGCGTCAAAGGCAAATTCAGATGTGTCTCTCTGACCTGCATGTCCAGCTCATGTCCCAAAAGCCCCCTGGGCCTGTCCCCCTCTGCTCACCTAGCTGACGGCACAGGAGACCTTATTTTGGTTTGGGACACTCACCCACTATGCTTTCTCAAGTTCCTCTACAGACACACAAACTCAGAGGACCAGGTAGGAAACTCAATCAGACAGGTGCAATAGTATAGATATATTTTTTCCCCCTTAGGCACTCAAAAAGTACAGGCTAAACAGATATTATACAACAAACAATTACAACCAATAATCTGTGCAGCAATCCAGACACAAGGGGCTTTAAACTAGTTTGTGTGCCTGGGTTAATAGAGAGCGTGGAGTCAGGAAATAATTGACTAAAAACCTATGCTAAATTAAATGAAGTGAATGAATAACTGACTGAATAACATTTATGGATGAAGTGAGAGAACACATGAATTTTGTTGGTGGTAAAGAGAAAACTAGGATTAGCAAGAGGTAGATGATTTGCTCTGGCAACCCTTGAAAGAAACAACATAGATAGATAGATAGATAGAGAGATAGATAGATAGATAGATAGAGAGATAGAGAGATAGAGAGATATCTATAGAAATATATATAGATATAGTGTCTTATTTCTCCCAGTTTGACCTGCCGTTTGTGGAGGTCCATCGTGTCAAGGCTTTCCGGTTCTTTGCCTCCTCTGATGAAGATGGCTATCAGGAGATCAAGCCTCCCAGTGCCTCTGTAGATAATAAAGACAGAGCCTGTAATGTGGAGACAGTCAGTCACAGTAGCTCACAGCAGTACCTGGTGGACAGAGACATGGAGAAGGAGCAGAAGACCTCACCTGCCTCCATCCTCTGTGGACTCTGCAGCAGAAAACCTCCTGCTGTTTCTGTGTGGAACTGTGATGGAGAAATACTGCCCTTCACCGAGATCCTCTGCAGGTGAGAGTTAGGAAGTCTCCATAGATGCTATTATGGTAGTTGGTTTATTCATATGTGTATCAGGCACAGCATTTGACACATACACATTGGGCCCTTTGCTAGATTCTATTCAACTGCCAGCTTACATAAATAGCTAGTTAGCCAATCACAAGGTTGAAAATTAATTAATGCAGATCTGTTCGACAAACCTGCTGAAAAAGGTGACTTTTAGTGTCTTTGAATGTGCCAGGGTTATTGATGCTAGACTGGCTACATATCTACAGAACTACAGATGACCATCTCTGAATGCACAAAACATCAACAAGCTTATAGGAGCAGAAGATCAGCTTAGGGTACAGGTCTACTTAATTAAGTGGCCAGTGACTATTTAGGAGTTTACAATTTGTGTGAAAGTAGAAGAGGTGCTCATGTACATATTGGTGCAAATTTGACTCACATTTGACTTTCTTCTTCTAGGGTTCATGGCCAGTTGGTGCGGTTATATGCACGGGGCATTGAAGACGACGCCGCAATCTGAAACAGTACAGAACAAAACAACCTGTCTGAAAGAAGATATATCCTGCATTAGTAAAGGCCTGGACTACAGCAGTGGGTCCACGTTAGGACACTGAAACATGTAGATTCACACCAATAATGCCTTTCTATTTCAGACAACTTTACAATGCAATATACTGCAATGTATTTATTCCTGAAATAAGTATTTTTATAATGTTAACTGAGTAATGATTTCCTTACATTATTTATGCTTTCAATGCTTTTGTAAACCCTTTTAAAATTGTCAAGTAAAGCAAATATTTATATATACTGTTGCAAGAAAAAGTATGTGAATCCTTTGGTATTACTGGGATTTCTGAATAAATTGGTCATAAATGTGTTCTGATCTTCATCAAAGTCACAATAGCCCACACACAAATTATATGTGTTCATGTTTTTTTTTAACACAACATATAAACATTCACAGTGCAGGGTGGGAAAAATATGTGAACCTCTGGATTTAATAACTGGTTGACCCTCCTTTTGCAGCAAAAAACTCAACTAAACTTTTGGACTATGGATTTTGGACCATTCCTCTTTAAAAAACTGCCACAGCATCTCAATCGGGTTGAGTTCAGAACTCTGACTGGGCCACTCCGGGAAGGTGTATTTTCTTCTATTGAAGCCATTCTGTTGTTGATTTACTTCTTTGCTTTGGGTCATTGTCCTCTTGCATCGCTCATCCTCTGTTGAGATTCAGTTGGTGGGGAGATGGTCTTGGGAATTTATTTTTCCGTTGACAACAGCAATCCATCCGGCCCTGAGGCAGCCCCAAACCATGTTGCCCCACCACCATATTTCACATTTGGGATGAGGTTTTGATGTTGGTGTGCTGTACCTTTTTTTTTTTTCTCCAAAACAACTCAATTTTGGTTTCTTTGGTTCACAGAATATTTTTCCAGTAGTGCTGTGAAACATCAAGGTGCTCTTTTGCAAACTTCAAACGTGCAGCAATATTTTTTTGGGACAGCAGAGGCTTCCTCCGTGGTGTCCTCAAGAACTCCATTCTTGTTTGTTTTACTAATTGTAGATTTGTCAACAAAATGTAAGCAGGTGAGAGATTTCTGTAAGTCTTCTTAACCTCGTGGAGCATTCTGCACTGTGCAGTCATCTTTACAGGATGACCACACCTAGGGAGAGTAGCAACAGTGCTGAACTGTCTCCATTTGTAGACAGTCTGTCTTACCGTGGACACATGAACATCAAGGCTTTTAGAGATACTTTTTAACCCTTTCCAGCTTCATGCATGTCAACAATTCTTGATCGTAGGTCTTCTGAGAACTCTTTTGTGCAAGCCATGGTTCACATCAGGCAATGCTTCTTAAGATCAGCAACATCAAAACTGGTGTGTTTTTTTAATAGGGCAGGGCAGCTTTAACCAACTCATCCAATCTAATCACATTGATTGGACTCCAGGTTGGCTGATTCCTTTTTGACTCCAATTATCCATTAGCATAGGAGTTGACATATTTTCCCATTCTGCACTGTGAATGTTTACATGTTGTGTTCAATGAAAACATATCATTTGTGTGCAGTATTAGATTAAGCAGACTGTGTTTGTCTATTGTTGTGACCGATGAAGATCAGAACACATTTTGACCAATTTATGCAGAAATCCCAGAAATCCCAAAGGGTTCACATACTTTTTCTTACAACTGTATATTTTTTATTTCCTTTATTGTTATAGTGTCATGACATGCAATATCATTTGAGTAGTAACTAACATGTGCAATCAACGTCTGTAACATATAAGGCTTGTGTCAACAATATTCTCATAATAGAACAGCATTTATAGCTACTACAGGCTTTCACAATTTCTCTGACTCACAAAGGAATAAAAACATGTGAAGGAGTGCACCCGTCCCATAGGAAGGAGAGGCTGTTTAAACACATGTTGTTCCCACAGTTCCCAGCAGTTATTGGTAGGACGCTCCCAGCTACACAATGTGCCTGATAGAGAGACAGAAGATGATGATAAAACATTATCAAAGCAATAAAAGTTTACTATGGGAATGTTAAGGTGCCATAATCAATCAAATAGTATTGGTAATCCTTTTGTTAGTATTTTTATTAAGTTGGCTTACCTTGTGCAGGGTGAGGGTTAAAAACACATTTTCAGTGAATTTACAGCCAGAGACACAAACTAGTACCATCACTACAGTGCGTGTAAATCATGTCTTTCAACAGGCATTCACTGAATTGATGCAAATGGTTTCGAATTTTACATGTGAACATTAAAATCAAGCTGCTACATGATTTATAAAAATGGTTCATGCAGGTAGAAAAATCACTGTAAACATGTCCACTGTGGTTAAGCACATGTTGAATGTGGTTAAGCACATGTTGAATGGGGCTGCACCCACTTATAGGTTCCCTCATAACGAAATCCAACCCTCCTCATCAGCTCATCAGCCTCATTTGGACCACGACTATAACAAATAGTATAGAAATGAAAAGGTTTAGGTTAAAGGTTAATTTAGATCTAATCATGTTAAAATGTTATATACATTTTTACCTTCCATACGTGTAGGATATTGGTGGGGTTTTCTCTTCCTCGATCCTGTGGAGGAGAGGAGTGAAGATTCTCCAGGCCTCCCGCAGCTCATCACTTTGGCCACAAAAAGAATAGTTGATTTTAAAATGTTTTTCTTTGAGGATTAATTTGGAGACTGACCTGCGGACAAAGTGCATCTGGTTTCCACAGAAGACGTCTAGGATTAGTCTCTCATAAGCATCTGGCAGCTTTACGTTCTGAAAAGAGACGTACAATGAACCGTTAGACTCGCTAAGATAGACTAATAACATGCAATAATAGTACATGGTAAAAAGTGTGCACAAAGAGATAAGTGACAATATAATAAACATATAATAAAAAAGTACAACAATAAAAAAAAGGGGAGAAATACCAAGGTGCAGGTGTATACAAAATATATATAGGTTATTTTACAAATATTGTCCAGTCCTGGCTCTAATTTGCTTAAACTTTGAGACTTGTTATAGAACACTAGCAATGTTCAGGAGTCTGAAGGCAGACGATATCTTCTCCTCCTCCTGTCTCCTCTCTGCACACCCTGCTAATATGCGTGAAATACCATCACTTGACATAAATGTTATTGACAAACTTGGCTGGACATTTGGGGCCGTGAAGTGCCAGTGTGTGTAATGCATATTCATCTTCTTTATCCCACCGGTCGTGCCAGAGCGCCGAACGGTGTCATCTCGCCACACTCCAGCTACCAGCTAAATGTATAGTGACACTGATTATGCAAATCTGTATCTTGTTTTCCCTCCAATACCTGCATTAGGAGCCTGCGAGTTTATTGAAGTTGAGATACTGGCCTCACACAGCCCATAAGTGGAATGCTAATAATCTGCTGGAATCTCACTCACATTTTGGGCACATTTTATGCTCTTCAGGAGAGTTGCCAAGCGGATAGAGAAGAGTGCTTTGATGTTATGGCTGGGTTTTTACAGTAAATCTGTGCTGGATGGATTAAAGTTAGAAGTATTAAAAATATGCAGTAATATATGATATCTGTCAGATATAAATATCACAAGTTTATTTGGGTTTTTACACCTGTACAAAGATTTATGACTTTGTAAAAAGTATAGGTTGTGTCTCACTGCTTAATTTCCCTTTATGAGATTTTTAACAGAAATGGATGTCTAATGTGTCTATTTCCAATGGCAAAACCATGTTGGCTTTCTCCTTGTGCTTGTCTGTTAAAGCATTTCTTTCCAAGCACCCTTTGCAGCATATAATGCACATACTCAAAGTGTCTTTGTGTTTATGGCTTTATGACCTCTTTTTTCAACTATTGCACACAGGTACATATCATGAAGATGCAGAACTAGATTGAGTTTGTTACTTCTACGATTAATGACAATTAAAATAATTAAGAAATTTTGATGCACTTTTATTGAGCCAATAATCCTGCTGAACATAAACAAAATTGCGTGGATTTTGCGTGGATGACCCCTATGGGACCCTGGACACACTTACTTTGGCTGAGAGCAATGAAACTTGGTATAGTGATTCTCCACATTGTACCCAACATAAAATATTATTATGGCCCCACCCTACAACAGGAAGTCAGACATTTTGGTTTGAAATGTTGAAGTCAGGTATATTTGACAGCCTCTAACTTTGCCCGATTAGGCTCAAACCTGAAACACCTAATTACCCCCCGGCCCTGAACACATCTGTCCAATATGATGGCAGTTTCCTCTCTACCACCCCCTATGGACTGTAAGAACATTGTAGTTATAGGGAATTTTACCAAATTTGGCAAAAACATTCTTCACAAACATCCAGACAAATAAAAAAAGTTAAATGTCATGGTTTGTAATTGCTCGTTAACAATATAAAACCCCTTAGTAATCACACAATGTCTGATTAAGGAGCCAGTTGTGCCGATATGCACCTTGCTGTAGGGGACGACAGCACAGGCCTACAATTAGTTTGAGAACTATTGTGTTATTGGTCAGAAATGCAGATTTTCACATGATGATTTTGCTGTTTCGATAGTTTGTACAGCAGTGGCAAGGAGGGGATACTTTGACGATCAGCTGGTTGAGTCAGTCGAGCATGTTTACAAACAATCTCTTTCTGTATGTACGTCGCTGCAGTGGCTCACCAACTCATCTGTTTCACAAGTGGAGCTAAGCTAAGCAATGATAGCCACCAGAGAGGCTAAGGCCGGGACACACTGGATGCGGTTGTGGAGCAGTGCTGGAGCGTCACTGCTGCAGCTGCTTAGCCCATGTTTAAAATAACGTGGAAATATGAGCTTATTTTACCCTAAAATGATAAATAAAGCATGCCCTTGATTCGTGAGGAGTACAGTGATTAAATATAATTTTACCAACTGTGTTTGGTCATCTGAGTTTTCTCTTTTTAAGAAAAGAGAGAGAGCGGTAGATGCATTTATTGACTATACACTGTGAGCTAGGTCAAAATATAGGCATATATATATGTTCTCTTTGTATTTTAAATGAAGATTCGGTGAGTTTAAAATTTTTCAGGCGAGCATGAAAACGTGGGCTGCTCACTGCTGGCGGGAGCAGCGTGGCAGACGCAGCCTGCAAATTCAGTGAGCCACCCCTCCGCTCGGCATGCAAAACACCTTCAGTGTGTCCCTGGCCTCACCGTTACAATTCTAGGAACAAGCTACTGAAGCTGACAATATAAAGCATTAAGTGGCCAATTACACACCTCCATGGAGTTCGGCAGCTGAGTTTGAATGGCGCTTGCCTGAACAAATTTTTTTCTTGTTCCTGCAGCCCAAGGTACGAGAAGCAAGTTCTTGCTTCTTGTGGAATATTAATCAGCTTTAAGTTGAAGGCAAACATGAAGACAGAAAACGTAATCATGTAATTAATAAACACACACGTCTTGCACTGTAAAGGCCTGTATCTGACAATGCTGTAGGAATCTATTGCATCAGGTTCTTGAGAAAATGCATTGTTGGATTTATTAATACTGCCTGTCAGCGTGTCTCAGCTAATATAGAGCCATTGGGAAGTCAGATAAGATTAGGTACAATTTCCATGCATGAGATGGCTCTCTTTAAGTGGGATGCACTATATTTCTGCATATGATTCTGTGTCTAAACATGGGTGTCACCTGCGCTATTCCTCATCTCACCTGTCAAAATATATCTGTGATGTTGTACACACTGAACACAGCCTGCCCCTGTCAGATCCACCAGAGAAAGCTTGGAGGAACAAAGAGAAGAACGGACAAAGATGTTAAGTTGCATTATAGCGCTTAACCACATAGTATGTTCTATTCACTTTCATACTGCCATAGTTTAGTTATGACACCATCAGACACAGAGAACGTTTTTAGATATCAACAATAAATGTGTATAGCAATCACAGGTAGTTGTTGGTACAAAATAGGTTGGGGACTTGGTTCTTTTTTCTTTCCTTTGTTTTTGATGATTTGGGGACTGGGTGACCTCAGACTGTAAACATTATCTTGCTAACAGACAGGAGCTGTAGACAGAATTTTTTTTTGCATTTGATTATTGTATTGTATTAGCACTTATTTTGTTGGATAATGGTTGATAGTATTGCAGACTAAACCCTACCACATTTTATTTGCTGATGAACTGTTAAAATGTGGCTTTATTATTGATGTCTATCTTTTATTGTGCAACCTTAAGACATTTTAGTGTCTAAAACTGTCTGTGCTGCTCTATTTAGGTTAAACGGTGGCTACTGCAGTAGTTTTTTCTGTTGGTTAAAAAGTGACAGTTTCACTTTAACCTCTAAGTATGATGAATGTTTCAGTCTGTCAAGCTTAATACAGATTTTTCACACCTGAACATTTGAATGAGGGGCATGGCTGTTGTAGTTCATGACCAGTTTTCTGATGTGGACCAAACCAACCTCACATTAAAGGTGTAGTGAGTAAGTCATACATAAGTAAGATGTAAAGTAGATCATGTGTCATAATTATTATATTACTTTAGTCCCTCCTCTGTCATCTACAGCAACATCAAGTTTTACGTTAGTCCCTTCCTTGGCCTCTACAGACAACCCACTTTACATCATAGAACAGGATCAGGTAGTAGATTTTATGCATTTTATAATTGTATTTTTTTATTTCTTATTTTAGGAAACTAAACAGCTTTAAGAGTGAGTGGTGATTGTTGTTTTGGGTCTATAGTCACATCTTTCAACTGCATGCTTGTATCTCCTAATGAGTGAGCACAGAGTGGAAACAAAAGGCTTGTAGGCCACAGTAGACTGTCCCCTCACCCCCGCCCTCAGCCGGCTCCCCCTGGGCCCTGAGCGTGACAGGCCAAGAGCAGTGCGGGCCCTTCGCGGTGCCGCCGTGATTAGATTGGGGCCGAAGTCTCCAGCTGGCAGGCCTGTCTGTGCCGATGACACCTCTGACAGGCAGGGGACAGCTTCAGCAGACAGGTTCATTAATGGCATTTTTTACAGCTGGGCCTCCTAAAAATGAGAGCTGGGCTTTGTCAGATCTACCCAGCCTACAGGGACTAGCGTGTTGTGGTTAGTTCAGACCACTGCTTGTTGGAAATCAGTGTGTTTTTCCTCCTCTTTAGCCTATCCTTTGTTGACAGCTCACCCTTTAGCCTGTATGTTGTCACAGATGTAAAATGTTCACCCGTCTCAACATTAGATTTTTTTTTACTAACATGTTCTGTGGTGGGTTTAACACCTAAAAAGCTAATAAATATGTGACCAACAATGATTAAACATTTAATAATAAATTATTTTCACTTTTAGACTTTTAGACCTTTAACATTTTATAACTTACTTAAATTGTAGAACTTTATCATAACTGCACTGCAGTAAAAAATAATAAATATGTAAATCACAAACATACTACTTAACATAGATGTTTAATTTACATGAGGTTATAACTTAAGAACCAACAGTATGTGTAAAGTTATTATTAAACTGGGTTCTAATGCTTAACTAATACTTAACTAATGCTTAACAGTGAGTTATTATAAAGTCATACTAAAAACCATATATTTATCAAAATCTCTTTATACATGATACTATAATTGCTATAAAAAAATGCTGTGTATACATATTCTGAAAAGGTGGCTTCAGCTCAACATCATGACTTCATCTAGTGGTGTATGATATTAGAACCCTGAAGAATGCACATTGAAGTAAGTATAGTCCTTTCCTTAACTACGCACACCTTAATCAGACCTTAATCCTTGTGTGATTTCTAAAGGTTTTTATATTGTTAATGAGCAATTAAGAGGCACATGGGAAGGGTCTATTTGACTTTATTAATGTTAGTGAACAATGTTTTTGCCAAATTTAGTAAATTTCCCTAAAACTATTCTCTTCTTTCAGTCTATAGAAGGCGCTATAGAGGTAACTGGCATCATATTGGTCAGATGTGTTCAGGGCCGGGGGGTAATAAGGGGTTTCAGGTTTGAGCCTAATCGGGCAAAGTATGTGCAAGTTAGAGGCTGTCAAATATACCTTCCCAATTTCAATCCTGACTTCCTGTTTGTTGTAGGGTGGGGCCACAAAAATATTTTATGTCGGGTACAATGTGGATAATCAATGTACCAAGTTTCAGTGCTCTCTGCCAAAGTAAGTGTCCAGAGTCCCACAGGGGTCATAAATACGAGGGCGCTATTGAGGCATTCTTTATTGACCTCTGTAATTTGCATATGTACATTAAATATACACTAGCCTGGATCACTGTGCCAAAATTCATGCAATTTTGTTTATGTTCAGCAGGATTAATGGTTCAATTAACGTGCTTCAGGGAATTAATTTATTATTTTATTCATTGTCATTAATCAGAAGTACCAATCTCAATCCAGTTCAGTGTCTTCATGATATGTAATGTTAGAAAAGTTTAAAAAAGATCTGGCAAAGACTTTTTGAGGTATTGTGTTAGGGTTTAGCAGTTTAATTAATTAGTTAATTAATTAATTTAAACTGATCCAGAAATTCGTTTTTGAGTTATCACGTTCACATGTAGGATCTGCGGATGTGGACCAACGTGATTCATAATATCGTTGTTTCACCAATATAATGAATACAGTTGTCTTTTGGCATCTTCACACCTTATCCAAGGTACATATTTACTCAGATTTTTCCCAAATCTTTGGTTGTTTTGTTTTTGGTCACACATCGCAATACAACAGTCTGGTAGCTGAAGCTATCAATACTGTTGTTATAACAACACAAATGTGCCTCATAAATATAATGACTAGTGTGATAAAAAACTGTCAGTGTTACATACGATGACATGAAAAAATACCATAAATGTACATCTTTCAAGAGCCCTGTGGAACATCTGTTTACAGTGGAGTAAAAATATCAATGTTTTGTATGTGGCCCTTACTCACTCCATCCCTCCTCTTCCATGCAGTCACTATGACAACCGTTTGAGCCGGAGGAAGGGGGGGGGGGGTAGCAGAGGTGTCAAGCTCGGCCGTCACCAGGAGAAGAGCAGCCCGCATCCAGCATCTCCACCTAATCCAATTTTAATTGAGCTCCAGAGATTTGGGCCGCAGCGCGGAGGTCGGAATCTGAGCTATTCCAGGGAGAAATTAAGGCAGGCCCGGCTCGTGCTGCACTCTTCCAGCCTGTCAGCGCTTTAAATGAGCATTAGCATTTGCTAACCCAGCCCAACGTCTCACTCCGGAGCCCTGTGCAGCTCAGTCACCTCCATCACTTCTCTTTTACTGCCATGTTGTATCTTTATTCTCACTCAACCCTCTTCAAACACAAGTGATTATGAGCTGCAGCCTGATGAGCTCCTCAGAATGTTGGACACAATGGGACAGGGGTAGTGAGAGGTGAAGGGGGGGTGAAGGTGTGTGCATGGTCGTTCTCACCTGTCAGGACAACTGTCTCTTTCCGTGTGGGCTTCCAGTTCAAGCAGAGCAGCTGTACGCACTAATGATCCCTGCTCTCCTCAGGTCTATGGATTGTATTGATCCTGGGCCCAGGGGGTCATTTATTTGACCATTTTTCTCTCTCTTTGAGTTTTATAGAGCCACTCAAGGGTGTGAAACATGTGGCTATTGACATGTAACTGTGTAATGGAATGATTATATACACTGGGTTTTATTAGACCGTTAAACGTGTTGGTTAAACTGGATACTGTATCTCAGAATATTATATCGTATTTTTTTTTATGTAATTTGTTTTATAAACAATTTAAAATAACAGTTGTATTATGTTGTGCACAATTTGAATGTTAATGGAGATACACTTATACTGTCAAGATACAATTATCCAGACTAAATTTTAAACTTGTTTACAGCTGATGTGGTTGTGAGCCAATGAGTCCAGAGGTTTGTATACATTTTTTATAAAATAGCACTTACTATATCTACTGTTACCCATATTACAAAGTATCAAAATAATAGTTTGTCTTAAACAGCATTTACAAAATCCTTTACTGCTACCACACAATAGGGTTAGTATCCCTAAATTCACAATAGATAAATCAATATTTTATGTAAAAAATGCACAATAAGCTCACAAGCTTTACAAACTCATCAAAATCCCTCAGGGATCAGTCCTGCTTTTTTTGGGTCCTGTCAATGATGTTGTTCTGCCTTGAGTGGGTGGGTTTTAGAGGTGCTGCTGATACAACAAGCCTCATATTAGCTACACAGGGAAACCAAAACATATTCTATGCTGATATAAATATATATTCCCAAAAAGAAAATATATCAAATCTATTTACTATCCATTTAACATTTGCTAGTATAGTATCGTAGTTTAATTCTTAATTCCATCATAATTGGCGAAAACAGAGGTTGCTAGCACGACTGACAGAGGTGTAGAGCTGACTGGAGTCGAGTGCTGCTCATATCAATCTGTCTGTTGCAGGTCATTGATCTGGAGCCTGACGCAAGATCTGGAGAAGGCACTGCTCAGAGGTCACCCTCCGCTCCTGACAGGCTGTTCCAGAGACATTAATTGGATGGGTCAAATGCAGCTAAAGTATACTTTACCTTACAACAGAAACAAAAACACTTCAGTCACATATTCTCTTTAATGGTGTAGTCTATTTTCTTTATAAAAATACCTGAAGAGATGCAGAGTTAGTTAGTGTACATTAACTAAATGTACAGTTCTCCCTGTTCTGTGGGAGTGCAGATTGGTTTTAACAGAGCTATCTGAGGTTCACTCTGTGGTCAGTGACCTGGATTGAACTACTGACCCTAGACTTTACCAGAGAGGCTGCGGCAGGCCACTGAGCAAACTCAAACACTGCTAACAGGACTCTCTCTATACAGCTGCTGAACATACAATACTGACCAGTGTCCAGTCAAAATGAGAGAGTAACCTTTTTTGAAGAAAAAATACAGTATTGATGTCAACTTCAACGCAATTTTGTTGTGTCTCCTCTTTTATTATCGCTGTTACAGCAATCTCTCTCACAGCACAACCCTGACCTGTCAATCACCCCAGCCATTGCTGCAACCAGAGGTGGGTAGAGTAGTCAATAATTTTACTCAAGTAAGAGTAATGTTACTCAAGTAAAAGTAGAAAAATACTGGGTAAAAAAACTACTCAAGTCCTGAGTAACTGTTTGAGAGTAATGTCAGATTATCTGTTTAATTTTATTGTGATCTGGCATCCAAAAAATTATAATAAACAGATTTTGATATTTTTAAAAGATAAAGCACAAAGAACAACATTTCCACATCATCACATTTTCCACAACATAAAGCTATTCTTACATGAGGTGGGTAAAAGTACTCTTTCTAGATTTCCAAGATTTTACTCAAGTAAGTGTACAGTTACTTCAAATATTATTACTCAAGTAAAAGTCAAAAGTATTGCGCAGTGAAGCTACTCCATGGAGTACAATTTATTTAAAAAGTTAGTCAAGTAAATGTAACTGTAAACCTGTAGGGTGTGCCTGAGGTCTGGGGTGTGGATATGCTAATACAATATTTTTATGCTTGGCCTGACATGATCTATTTTTGTGTTTTTTTCTATTGCTGTCGGCTCCCATTGGTGCAATGTATTTTGATTTGTGCATGCAATTTGTTTGAGTCTGGTGGTAGTGGCCCGAGGTTTGTACATGTTTTTTTTGTTTCGGTATAATTCATATAATATTAAATGTTGTCATAGGAACATAGGCTAAAAAAAATACTCAAGCCCTTCTTATGCTAGCGCTTCTTCTTCCTTTGCTTGAAGAGCAGTCTGTTGTCATCATGGCCGTATGACAGCTGTGAAAATGCCAGTGTGATGAGCAGTGGTCAGGTGTATATGTAAGGCACGGTGGGGATATAACTCACTCTAGTGGCGCTTTAGCCGATAGCACCAGTGTTTGTAAAATGACAAGCTAGATCTAAACCTCAGGTTATAATAGACCTCAGACTCTCCTCAGTCAGTCCTGTTGATAATCTCATCACATATGTGTTTCTATGATCTTTATTCATATGTTTTGTGATACATGGACCAGCCTTCAGGAAAATCTCCGCTTCAGATGGTACAAGTCACACAAAAACATGGCTCCAGTCACAAATAACCATCTAATTACTCACTACAGTATCTCAGGAGACTCTGACACAGATCTGTTTAGTATTCTTGTCTGTATAAACTAACACAGATGTGTTTATTGCTCCGTACAGACACCGTACAGACACTTCCGCTACG
Source organism: Philypnodon macrostomus (assembly GCA_036025475.1). NCBI lineage: Eukaryota > Metazoa > Chordata > Actinopteri > Gobiiformes > Eleotridae > Philypnodon > Philypnodon macrostomus. The sequence goes on along the minus strand of JAVQKC010076688.1, from coordinate 6,283 downwards.
CCGTCAGCTCATCACTTCCCACAACAAAAGCAGGCTCCTGATGGATTATCGCGCTGCGAAATTTCGCCAAAGTTCAGGTTGTTCAACTTTCGCGTCGCGGGTTTCGCAGTTTCGTGTCGTAGAATGATTTTGTCACGCGAAACGCGCCTTTACATAGACATAACATTGAAATCTGTCGCCGGTTTCGCGTCTGTCGCATTTTGTTTTGTGCAGAGGATATTATATTGCCTAAAATATTGCAGCTTTTGCATATTGCTAATTGTGACCATTGCAATGTTGATATGATTTCACTTACTACAACACCCAACAAAACGTACCCTCCTCTGCAGAGTACACCACAGCCACCTGACTGAATGGGCCCTCTCCTCGCCTGTTGTAAGCCTTGATCTTCACTTCAAAAGGCTGGAAGGGCTCCAGACTGCTGTTGTAGTGTACATATCGGGATGACTCCAGATGAGGAATGCGCACCACCTCCCACAATGACAATGGTTCATTTTTCTTAAAGGCCAAGATATACCCAAAACCATCACCATTTTGGTATTCTCTTGCCATGGGCTGAAAATAGAAGGATCCAACAGACAAAGTGAGAGTTCAGAAAAAAAACATCTAAATGTAGTCATGATCAGTAATAATAATAACAAATTTGTTTTATATGGTGCTTTCTAGAAACTCAAAGCTTTACAATTTCAAACATAATACATTCACTCCTAAGTCACAGTCAGTGGTGGAAGGGTGACATTCTGCGCCTACTGTCGCTCCTGACCACCACAATCACAGTCACACAAACACATTCATCCATGCTCCTGATCACCACAGTCACACAGTCACGCTAACACATTCATACATGCTCTGACCACCGCAGTCACACAGTCACACTAACACATTCATACATGCTCCTGACCACCACAATCAAACAGTCACACAAACACATTCATACATGCTCCTGACCACCACAATCACACAGTTACACTAACACATTCATACCAACTGCAGGACACAAGACTCAAGCTGTGATAATAAGTGACTGCTCTCTAGTGGTGAGACAATGAGACAGTGATGACACGTTCATTCAAAAGTTATTAAGATATTAAAGGTTAACATGTGCAGGTATTTTCTTTGTACTATTTTATTAGTGGTTGTAGGTTGTTCCCATCTTGATCCCTACAAGAGTAGGGAACTGTAAAAATGATAGCTCCAGGCAGTAATACAGATCCACACCAAATGTGAATCATTTCATGCTCACTAACTGAATATAGTCATATGACAGCTGTTTTGAAAGTTTTGCCCCTTCACTGCATTTCTGCACACTTTTCTTAACAAATTTGCACAGGAGTCTAAACAGGCACGAAAACAACACTTCTGGCCTCTGTAGAATACAGTAATGACCCACTGTCCAGTTCATGATGAGTTCACCATGATCTCCTCCTCCTCCTCCGAGTCCACTGGGGGCTACTGTGGGAGCTGTCAACACAGGCAGATAAGCAGCATGAGCTTTTATCAGCAAAATTCTATACTATAAATGCAATACTTGTAAAGGCCACATAGGTCCATTACTGGTCGATTGACGTAATTTCTCTTTACATGGCTCTGGGTGGCTCAGCAGGTGAGAAATCGCTTTTATCCTTTTATGAATAAATGACCTGGGGGGGTCATTTGTGGGTTTAATTGTTGGGTACTGCTGCTGACTGTTTGTTGCCGAATTCATGTTTATTTACGGGGGGTTTTTAGGGGAAAAGTTTGGGAAGTTTGGAGTGAGGTGGTGCCTTAGGGGGACTGTCTGTCATTGTTAATTAAAAGGCACATTATACAGCCAAACACAATTTCGGTTTATTCTGTTAATCATTTCTCTACTGCTGATGTCACATCCACCCGCGCTCCTTAATGCGTTGTATCACGGTAGCCTTGAGAGAATAGGTGAACTGATACATACTATACCCACAGCCATTCTGTAAACCACTAAAGTCATGGTTACTGGACAATCAAAATTGCACACACAATCTGACATTTTAGTGATGTGTGTCTATATCTGTGCGTGTGTGTGTATGCACTAGCGTTTTAATGTGTTTTGACTGTTCGTTTTTGGTACTTGGTGAGTTGTGTGGCTGGTTTGGGCCAGCCAAGGCTTTGGCTATAATCCTGCATATTGACATGTATGTTCATTAAAGTGCACAGTCCTTTTTAATAAATAAATACAAATAAATCTGATCAACCATCTTTCAATTTAATCTTTCAGTGTACTGTTGGCTGGTTGATCGTGGCAGAGCGGTTAGTGCTCTCGTCTCCCAGAAAGGAAAATGTCTGCATGTCTCCATGTTACTATGTTACCGGTTCTCTCAGGCTTCCTCCCACCACCCAAAGGCGTGCAATTTTTAGGAAAAATTGTCACTAGTGAAGAGTGAAAGTTTGTCTGTCTATGTATGTCTCAGAGTCAGCCCTGAGACTAACTAGCCTAACTAACCCCACCTAAGACCCATAGTTACTGGGACAGGCTCGAGACACCCATGACCCCTAATTGATAAATTAATGAGTCTAATGGTAAACTAAACAAAACAAGAAATAATCTTAAAACTACTTGTCCCTGACTTGTGTGTTATAGATAATTCAAGTGATTTTACAAGATCATACAGACCTGCTTGCTGAGTGCGGACTGTATGTGAGGGTATACTGGGCTCTCCATTGCCCAGGATATTGCTGGCAATGACCTGGAACTGATAATCCATCCATGGTATTAATCCAGTGACCCGTGCAAACTCAGCATTCCCCTCAATATTCACTGGATCTGGAAAGGCACAGTAGCAGTTTGGAGTTTAAATCACAGTCACAATTAGTGAGATCCATCAACTCTGCAAGTCATTCCACCCACACCTACTGCCTTAAATCAAAACCCATGCAACACAACTTCATCAAACTGAACTGTGACAAATCAGCATAATTTTTCCATCTAAAAGTACACTGCAAGGCTCCGTCCATCCCTTTCCTTTTCTGCTGCCAAAACCTCATTCACGCTTTAATCACATCAAGACTAGACTACCCTTCTATGGTACTCCACAGCAAACTCCAATACATCCAAAACTCTGCCGCCCGCCTCTTAACCCGCATCACTCATGTCTTTTAAAACCTCCACTGGTTCCCCATTCTTCATCGCATTCAAAGCCCTTGACAGCAAGGTGTATATCGGCGAAACGCTCCCATACATCTGCCACAACAGGCACGAATGGGCACCTTAATCAGACATTTTGTGATTTCTAAGGGTTTTTATATTGTTAACGAGCAATTAAGAGGCCCCACCCCCAAACCATGATGAACAGGGGAAGGGTCTATTTGACTTTTTTGATTTGTCTGGATGTTTGTGAAGAATGTTTTTGACAAATTTTGAAAAATTCCCTAAAACTACATTCTTCTTTCAGTCTATAGGGGGCGCAATAGAGTTAACAGGAATCATATTGGTCAGATGTGTTCAGGGCTGGGGGTTAATTAGGTGTTTCAGGTTTGAGCCTAATCAGGCAAAGTGCAAGTTATAGGCTTTATCATGTTCACAGCTAGGATCTGCGGACATGGATGCGGACAGACATGATTCCATAATATCGTCGTTTCGCCGATATAATAATCTGCCAACCTCTCTCTGACCTGCTCCCACACCACACTCCATCCCTCTCCCTCTATTCCACTGATGCCAACCTTTTTAAACCTGCCTATAATATTTAATTTTTGATTGTTTCTTTGCTTTTAATTGCTTGTTTTAACTCTAACTTGTATACAGCATCTTAAATAAAATGTATTGTAATTATTAGATCAGCAGAAGACATCCACAGACCTGTTCTCATCCTCCTCCACTCCGATGACAGTGAGGAGTGGCCCATGATCACGTATTTCCCGATGGGACTGTGGTTGTCATAACCCCGGCTCCACTTCAACTCCACTGAGGTCTCTGCTACATTCCTCACAAGCAGTCCTCCAGGTGGTCCTGGGGGGCCTGGCATTCAAAAAGAAACAATCAACTCTTTTAACAGTTAAAATTTCAGACACTGCCAATACAGAGCAGAGACACACCAGCTCAAATATGTGTTGCATTTATTTCCTGACCAGATTTTGGTTTTCAAAAAGAACACCTGGGTTGACTGCGATATCATCACACAGTTTTTACCTTGTATGCAGCTGCATTGCATTAAACAATCCTAAATGAGCGGTAATGTGCTTTCAAATAAAGTATGCAAAAGAAATGTGCCCTAACTCACATTTCAAAATCATGGTGTCTGTACTTAACAGAGAACCGTTTCAAATGCCAACATTGTATAATTAACAGCAAGGTGTATATCGGCGAAACGGCCCCATACGTCTGTCACAATTGGCACTTTAATCAGACATTATGTGATTTCTAAGGGTTTTTATATTGTTAACTAGCAAATAAGAGGCCCTGCCCCCAAATGATGACAAACATTGGAAGATATGGCTTATGAGATATGACTTTTTTGATATGTCTGGATGTTTGTGAAGAATATTTTTGCCAATATTAGTAAAATTTCCTAAAACTGCAGTCTTCTTTCAATCTATAGGGGGTGCTATAGAGGTAACTGGCATCATATTGGTCAGATGTGGGGGTGTGAGGGCCACGGGGTAATTAGGTGTTTCAGTTTTGAGCCTAATCGGTCAAATATACCTGACCTCCCAATTTCAAACCAAAAGGGCCGACTTCCTGTTTGTTGTAAGGTGGGGCCAAAATAATATTTTATTTTGGGTACACTGTGTAGAATCACTGTACCAAGTTTCATTGCTCTCTGCCAAAGTAAGTGTGTCCAGAATCCCACAGGGGTCATAAACATGGGGGTGCTATAGAGGCCTTCTTTATTTGACCTCTGTAATTTGCCTATGTACATTAAATATACAATTGCCCGGATCACTGTGCCAAAATTCATGCAATTTTGTTTATTTTCAGCAGGATTAATGTAACTGTCTAAAAAATTTAAAAAGATCTGTCCAAGACTTTTTGAGTTATTACGTTCACAGTTTAGGTCATTGGAGGCACCCAAACTGTGACAAACATGGGAAGGGTCTATTTTTGTAAATTTCCCTAAAACTACATTCTTATTTCAGTCTATAGGGGGCACTATAGAGGAAACTGCCATCATAATGGTCAGATGTGTTCAGGGCTGGGGGGTAATTAGGTGTTTCAGGGTTGAGCCTAATCGGGCAAAGTTAAAGTTAAAGTTAGAGGTTGTCAAATATACCTGACTTCCCAATTTCAGCCCAAAATGGCAGACTTCCTGTTGTAGGGTGGGGGCCATGAAGATATTTTATGTTGGGTACACTCTGGAGAATCACTGTACCAAGTTTCATTGCTCTCTGCCAAAGTAAGTGTGTCCAGGGTCCTATAGGGGTCATAAACATGGGGTGCTATAGAGGCATTCTTTATTTGACCTCTAAAACCTACCCCCTAGTGGCAATACTGATACACCCTGGTTCAAACAGCCAACAAAACAGCAGGAGTAGGCCAAGATAGTTTTTTGTTACAACGTATGTATACATTTTTATGATGACAGCACACAAAGTCATTTTTATCCTCCAGAATATGATCCATTAAAAAACAGTACCTCGCACCACCAATTTAGCCACAGCTGATGCGCTGTCCACCACTGTCTGGGCAGAGCAGCTGTACATGCCTGCCTGGTTCAGCTGAGTATTCACTACCAACAAATCACCAACGGTCTCTTTCTAAAAGGAAATTTTTAAATTAGCTCATGTAAAAGCTACAAGATGCACTGGGATAATAAGGATGATGAAAATAAACAGTCTAGTGTGCATTTTCCTCACCCCCTCCACACGGTGGTATGGTCCGCTGGGGTGCTCCAGATCCAGCAGGACTCCGTTGAAGGTCCAGGTGAAGGTCAGGTCCATGGTGGGGTCGTGGGAGGCGTGGCACTGCAGGGTCACGTTCTCACCCTGGTTTATGTCAGCATTGGAAGGAGCCAGCGTGATCTTAGTGGCATCTGCATAGAACAGAAATGGCTTTTATGAACTCAACAGCACATTTCAAATGGCTATGGGCATTAGCCATCACACAACTAACATTAAGAGACACAGGTGGAATGATCCAGGTTGTGCATCGTGCATGGGTTGGGAGTGAAGACAAACAAGTCAGTGTGCCCCAGGGCAGCTGTGGCTACATAAGTAGCTTACCACCATCAGGTGTGACTGTAGAGTGAATGAATAATACAAAAAAGATATGTAAAGCGCTTTGGGTGTCTTGAAAAGCGCTATATAAATGGAATGTATTATTTATTATTAT
>JAVQKC010076655.1:0-35372 GCA_036025475.1 Philypnodon macrostomus | reverse complement strand
AGCTCAGACCCTCCTCAGTCAGTCCTGTTGATAATCTCATCACGTGTGTGTTTCTATGATCTTTATTCGTATGTTTTGTGATACGTGGACCAGCCTTCAGGAGAATCTCCGCTTCAGATTGTACAAGTCACCCAAAAACATGGCTCCAGTCACAAATAACATCTAATTACTCACTACAGTATCTCAGGAGAATCTGACATAGATCTGTTCTGTATTTGTGTCTGTATAAACCAACACAGATGTGTTTATTGCTCTGTACAGACACTTCTAATGTGATCCTCTGATGGCCCCGCCCTGGGGCTATGTCGTCAGCTCATCACTAGCAACAAAAGGAGGCTCCTGATTGGTTATCACCCCGTGAAATGTCGCCAAAGTTCAGATTGTTTAACTCTGGCCAAATTTCGCCCTCGGTCTCTTCGCGTGTTTCGCGTCGACCTTATCACACTGCAGAATGACTTGTCGCGCGACAACGTGCCTTTACATAGACTTAACATTGATATCAGTTGCTTTTGTCGCATCTGTCGCGTCTGGTGTGAACGCACTTTAAAGTGTAATATAGAGCAGTGGCCCCAAATGCGGTTTACCAAAATTTTTTAAATGGGTCCCCTAAAAATTCTGCACATTCATACAAAAATAGCATTCAGTTAAATTGCAATAACACATTCGGATCAAATTAATTTAAATACCAAAAGAATACCGGACTTAATAATGACAGTGCTAAACCAGACCAGATATTTGGGTGGCTTCGGTCCCGAAAAATGGAAAATCTAAATTTGGGTCGACTGAAAAAAAGATTGAGGAACACTGATATAGAGTATCTGTGTTTAGTCTAGTGTTGTAGTCAAAGCCACATTAGCCAAGACCAAGCCAGACAGTGGAAGAGACACCAGGTTTACCAAAACAAAGATTGTTCAGTCTTAGACCATTCATTCTCTCATCCATTCATTAGGAGCAAGACATCCCATTTCTTGGGGAGATGGGAAGCAGGAGTATCCTGATAGAACCCACCATAAGACGGGAAGGGCACGCAGACACCTGCCACACACACAGTGCCCTTTTTTTGTGCAATTGCAAATAAAGTTAAAACCACATTAGCCAAGACCAAGTCAGACTAAAAACAGTGTGGGATAGAAGGAAGAGATACCAGGTATGCCAAAACAAACCTATGGTTCAGTCTTAGACCAATTTAATGTGATTAAATGTTTTGGAGTAAGAAATAATGTGTTCATTTTGAATAATTTTGATCAGTTTTGCCTAAAAAGTTTACCAACACCAACAGTTTTAATCTTGAGTTACTGAGGAAGAAAATGATATACAGCGTATAATATTGTCGCGTTCAGGTGTAAAACACACTGAAGTATTTCTTGGCTCTTTATTTGCCGAACCTTTACATAGGATACTGTAGCCAAAATGAAAGACACTTTGCCACAAGTACCACAAAAAAGTGTCATTGTCATAGCAACCTAAATAGACAGGCTAATGCTGCATTCAAAGACACTAGTAATTTAACTTGAGGCACATTAACATTAACGTTTGTATCCACACTGACAGAACAGACTCAGCTTAACAGGAAAAACATTATAGGTCATTACAATATAATACGTCTGGCACAACGTGTCCAATAGCGACGTTGGCAATATTGAGGTCAATGTATCTCGAGACAATAATGGATGTCCCTAGTCAGTCAGATAAATGCTTTACCAAACAATTTGAAGGCTTCAAAATAGTATCTATTCAGAGACACTTTTGGAGTCAGATACTGAGCTGAGGCAGTAAAAAGTCACAGATTGCTTGAGTGTGACTGATAATCCGTTTGAATGAGAAATCAAATCCCCCGCTGTGCCAGTAATAGTCTTGTTCTGGCCCTGACCGTGGTGCTGAATGGTGGTATGAGTGATGTGTGTCCTCACCTTGACAGAGTCACAGATGACGATTTCAGCTGACACCCAGTTAGCGACAATGTCAGAGTATGAGAGCAGCTGATGGAGAGAGAAGTGCCCATCGTCAACAAGAGGACTGCTGCCCTCTGCTGGAGACACAGGGCGAGGCACGTTCCTGATGGGAGAACAAACAGCTCAGGTAAAGAAGATCACACAAATATATAAATCGATGACAAAATGTACTAACAAGTCACAAAAAGTTGACATTTGGGTTACATTTAGGGAAATGGGAAACTAGCCAGAGTGAAATTAGAACATTTTATGAAGGTATTAATTTATCTAGAGCCAGGTGATGATAGTAATTTATAGGTTATTTTTGGCTAGATTTGTTTAAGATGTGTGCCAATTAATAACACAAGTTGCTCAAATAAATGCAGATTTATACAGTATTTAAGGAACATTGTGTAATTTCAACCAAAATTAAAAAATATATATATGTCATTATACAGCATTAATGTACATAACTAAACAAATGGCACTCATAAATCTAGTTGTATTAATAGTATGGACAGAAAACCTCAAATCAGACTACAATGCATGTAAAACATTTCCCTAACCCTAAGAAGAGTCCTAAGATTGTATAAATGCATATTGATACCCAGTGTTAGGAAGTAACAGAATACATGTATTTAGATGACTAATTATGAGTAACTGTATTTTGTTACAGTTCCTATTTTACTTAAATACATTAAATACATGGAATACTGAATTGAATTGTTGATTCAATTTAGGCTTCATATTTCCCGAGGTTAATATAAAATGCAGTAAAATCTACAGGGAATAAGCTTAATGGCTATCAGAGCTTTCTTTTCTAATTACTAGCAAAAACAGGTGGTGCAATAAAAATACAACCGTTTAAGTCCATGCCACATACACTAGCTACAAAATCTACAGCACCTCAAAGTAAAAGTATTTAGTTACAGTTACTCTGATTGGGCAAAGTAATGGAATACATTACAAAATACATTTTTAGTGCATGTATTTAGTATCTGTAACTAAATACATTTGAAAAGTATTTGTCCCAACATTGTTGATACCATTGAACATATGTTGCTAACCAAAAAAGACATCAAATCTGGCATATTGTTAATATCACTGTATTTAAGATAATGTTTTTATTTCATTTAAAGTGAGAGAGAGTTAAATGAATGCTAAACCAAGCGACCTGTATTACATGCAGAGCAACTCAATTCAATTCAATTCAATTTTATTTGTATAGCCCTATATCATAACACAGTTGCCTCAGAGGGCTTCACAAAAAGAGATGTATGTAAACAATAAAAGCAGCTCACATTATTCAATTTGACTATTATTTTATTCAGAATTTGTAATCTATATTAATGCTCAAATATATAAATGTACATGTAATTGAAGCTTTATTACCATTGACATAGTTGTTGCTGTTACTAATGTAAGATTTCTTGCCTTGTAAATCTTAATGTGACGTAATTAGCAGATTTGGACACTGATTTACATTTTAAGATCACATAGTTTATCACACCAGACACATATAACCACAGCAGCGTTAAATATATGGATACTGGTTCAGTGGTTTACGGTTGCTCTGTGCCTCATGATGTAGTCGCCCCTTCATTGGTCATGCCTCAGTGTGTCAGTAAACAGAACAGAGTGTGTCTTACTTGTTTGTGCTCAGGATGTTGTCTGTGACTCCTTGTGTCCTGGAGTTCAGAAAATGAACCGGGTGACACCTCTGGAAAATCTCCTACAGGAAAAAAAAAGAAAAAAGTTAGATGAGTTCATTATGTCCAATTATAGAACTTGTCTCCCTCTAGTGGTGATAAAAACAACTAAAATATGCATACACCTTTTAATATAGACATTTGTGGTAATATTTTTCTTTTAGGTGGGTTCCCCTACAATCAATTTAATGTGATTCAACAATTTTATTACATAATTTATCTATACATTAACAGCATATGACAAAACGCTCAATTAGTTTGTGGTATTTTTTGTTTCTGTTTTCTGCCCATTTATTACATATTTATTTTTTTGTAATATCAGGCAAAAACTGAAACTGAGGAAATATGACAACCCTGCCTAAAACTGGACCCAACTAGAGCTTTGATCAGTTAACTTTCAATTTGTTGCCTTAAACAGAAGACTAGTGCTTCATAAAACCCTTTTAATTACAAATTCAATGCACATCCAGTGTTCATCATAATTCTTGATACTATTTATTTCCTTTTTGAATGAATATGAACCCTGACATTGTTACAGTAAAAATAAATGAAAATGAATGCACTGTTATCTCAGATTAGCAGATCGTTATAAATTCATATCACGATTCGATTTATTTGCCCCATATCGCCTACCCCCAAGACCTTGACTAAACTAAGGAAACCCAGGCTGGCCGTTGACATGGTAGAAAGACCACTTTGTGTACAATCTAATTACATTTATCAGATTGTGTTTACTGGCCATGTTAAATTACATATGTACCTGCTCCAGTAGAGTGAGCTGCTGGGCTAAGTGCTGAGAGCTGTAGTCACTCTGACAGAAGGGGACCCTCTCCTCACTGTGTCCACAGACGTTAGACAGATCGTCCAACAGGGAGCTGTAACAGGGCATGGGCAGAGCCGCTGCTATGGAGAAGGACTTGTCTTTGGGTAAAGAGGGGGAGGGCTCTACAACTCGAGAAATACGCCACTGAGAAAATAGAAACATAATTCTCTGATATAAATAACAAATACAAGTAATATAATACAAAATCTATACGGACTTGTTTTTTCCCTTTATGGGGTCACCAAGGCTTACTAGGCTTACTCATTTTTTGAATGATTTTCAATCTTTCAAAGCTTTTTATCTGGGCTTGGAAACAGCAGAAAGAGAAAAATGGTTTGTGACCCCTGTGGCTGGATTGTATATACTGTTCTCTAAAGAATACATTGAGGTAATATTGTGTTTAGCTCAGTTTGCAGTACAAATGAGGAGCTTACATGGTCCCGCCCGGTGTCATGGCTTTGTATATGGCTCATGTCCACTGTAGTAGTCTTACCCTTCTCCCCAGATCCTCTGTTGAAGAATGGAGACACACTAGGTCATCCTCGTCCACTAAACTCATTTGACTTCCTCTGTCTTGGATCCAGGTCGTATTTGTGGGACTGTGAAGAGCAGTGAGCAGGGCCTCCCCTCGGCTGTCCACAGGGATTACCTCCAGACATTTAGAGTTGATAAATGGGTCATGTGAACTTATAAACAAAGAAACACTTCACTAAGTCTATCCCTAAATCAAATGTGTATATGAACTAGGGCTGTCAGCGTTAACATGCGATGAATCAAAAATATTACATTAATATTAGAATCAGATTAATCTCACTACTATTTTGGCCGACATCCTCCTCTGCTTGACAGAGCAGTGCAGAGGAGAGTGTGCAGAGGAGAGTGTGACCCTGTCTGCAGTCAGAGTGAGCAGCAGACATAAGTGTGGAGTCACATACATTAAAAATAACTATTGACAGTATGGACAGTGTTCAGCTCGTAAAGGTTCACAAAGGTTTACAGACCTCGATTTGCAGAGATATAGCTGATTCAGTATATTGTAATTCCATTGTACAGAATAGACTCTTAACACGTGACCCCACACACACACCGCTCCAACAGTCTTAAACATTTTCTCTCACAATATATTTTGATGTAGTTTCACAAAAACAACAGAATTCAGTCGTCTAGACGTCGTGTCTAAAGTTGATCTAGTAAATTCAGTCTCAGTCCCAAAACGGCCCTGTGTAGAAATGAGGAAGTAGCACTGTGACTGTCTAACTCAACCAGAGCGTCTGGAGCAGGGACTGTGATAGAAACTTTAGGGGGCTAGGGGTGGTAGCTCTATCTGGGGCACCATGTAAAAAAAAACAATCACAAAAAATGAATCATGATTAATCACAGACCAAAGGTGATATTAATCTAATTTTCTTTAAGTCACAAATATGTATGATTAGATTTACACATAATAATGACAAAACTTTAAGGATATTTCACTTTTAGGTTCCCAAAATGTAATAACCTATAAATGACCATAACCTGGTTCTACTTAAATGCACTTACTCATGAAACGCTGTAATGTCAATGTAACATAAACCTTTTCAATTTTCCACAAATTTTACCCAAATGTGTAACATCACATTTTTGAGGTTAGTCTATCTAACATTAGTCATTATAACAACAGTCCTTCTGTACGTGAGGTCAGGTGCCCTACAAAGGTCCACAAAGGTAGTTATTTACAATGTTTTTAAACAGTGTGTTATTTCAGACAGACATCAAGAAGTCATGTTTATTAATGACATGTATATAATGCAAGCTACCTGTGTGTTTAGGAAGTTCTCCAATGTCTCCTCGAGGCTGCTGTTCCCTGTAAAGTCCACCATTTTACAGTCTGTGATCCAGAGCTGGAGCAGGTCCAAACTACGATGAAACACTTTCAAACTGTCACCGGACAAGTCTGGACCTTCCCTGGAAAAGCATGAATAGGGTTTGGTCACATGATGATAAAGTCCACAGGAGAGTGAAGCTATAGGACTAAAGTTATGGGTCACATCTTTACCTCGCGGCGCTCATGAACTTGTCCATGATGAACTGCAGTAGTTCTTCTGGAGTGCAGAAGTAGCGGAAAGTGTATAAAAACTGCTGAATGTAGCCCTCCATGGCAGCATTTCTGTGAAAACAAAAGCAATGACTAGTAATATATATTTTTTGTTCATTTAGAGCTCCTGGGATGCACTATTAATTTGTATTTGTGCATATGAATAGCCTTTAGTCCAGGGGAGGGTAGTACTCAGTTACATTTATTCAGTTACATTTACTCAGTTACATTTACTCGGGTAACTTTTTAAATACATTGTACTCCATAGAGAAGCTTTACTGCACAATGAGTAATGCACTTGTGTAATAATATTTTTGAAGTAACTGTACTTTTACCACCTCTGTGTGTCATGTAAGAACAGCTTTATGTGAAAAATATGATGATATGATGAAAAGTTTTAGATAATCACTGACATTTTTAACTCGAGTAATTATGTGAAGGAGTACTTTTGACTTTTACTTGAGTAATAATATTTTGAAGTAACTGTACTCTTACTTGAGTAAAATTATTGGCTACTTCACCCACCTCTGCTTTACTCGTCACAGACATGTACTAATGCTCAAGAGAGGTACATCCTGTTTGTTGATTTATTATTGAGCTGAGTACGATTACCCTCACCACATATTCCTCGATTAAAACCCATTATTCATTTCTAAGTTTGCTATCTTTAATAAAATGCCTCACAAACATATTTGTAAAATTAAAAATTAAAAATTCCCCGGGGCAGTGAAAGCTGAACATGTTTTGTTTATTTTAAACCACCCAACTTGAGTGTGAGAAATCAAGAATGTTGGTCAATACTATGTTGCTCAGTGTGGACAGCTAATACTTCCCAATCCTACTTTCTGCTTATTCCAAACACATGCATCTACAAGTGATGACAGGGTGAATCTGATTTCCCTAAAGTGAATAAATGAAAATATATATGTCTTTAATGTTACATGCTGACAATAATGTGTTACTAACTTTCTCAATATTTATATCACAAAAACAGGCACCACGTTTATGTGCCCGATGTGATACCCCAACATCACATTGCAATCTTTTGTGATCTGTATAATGCATGAAAGAGATCATCTCTTGTACAGTTTATCCCTTAGGTCCAGTCCAGGCTTACCTAGCAAACAGGTGTGCCATGAGCCCCACAGGTGAGCCAAGCTGCAGTGTGTTCTTCCCTGTACAGCAGCTGAAGGTTAGAACAGACGAGTCCTCTGAAGACTGTAGCTCCAGAGAATCAGGCCCACACTCAGCCAAAGAGAGCAGTAATGAAACCTCCAAACCCCACTGGTCAATGCTCAACACCTGTGAAATAAAAAAAAAACATTCAATACCATATGACAAATAACTGTGTTGGCTAGTAGTGCAATGGTGTAATATTTTGTTCTGTACCTCCAAGTATTTCTTCACACACTCCAGGAATAACACTTTGGATCGCAACTCCTCCAGCTGAGACTTCAGTTTGGTCAGCATGGGCTTGTTGTCAATGCCTTTGGAAAACAAGTCATTCTTTAGGCTCAAGTTTGTCGTGTTTGTTCAGAAGTTTTACCAGTTGGGATTTACTGACCATTTTACTTGTTGTGTTATTAAAAAGTCTATATTAAATGTCTTGAAATCAAAATAAGAAATATTCTGCAAGTTTAATCCAAAAGACTGGAAATCGAATGCATTTTTGACAAGTAGTCCTAAAACAACACACTTAATTTTGTGTTCCGTAAAATGCTGCTAAATATGAATAGGAACTATGACGACTCAAATATAGTCAGTGTCAAAATCTGGTTGTTTCTGTCTTCATCTCTTGAAAATGCCAAAATGCAAATGTGAATTGTGAAGACTTCTATAGATTTCTGTAATTGTGAGAGATATTACTTGCAATGTACTACACAACTATTTATTTAAAAACACTAAAGCCCCTTTTACTTTTTTTTTCAAAAGTGGGGTCTGGTCCCTTGCTCACAGCGAATCGTTTCTCGGTGTTTTAACAGACGGACCACAGTCACAATTTGCTTTTGAGCCGCAGTGGCGTGTGTGTTTTGATATGTCAAATACAAACTTTGCTAATGTGACTTCCTTGTTAGCAACAAGCTGTGTGCACGCATGTGTGGCTTTTGAGGGTAACGTCTGGTGTTTCTGATTGGTTTACTATAATATATATATATATATATATATAAAATCAAAGTGTGACCAGACTAACATATTTGGACAGAATAGGAAAAGAGTTAGTCACAGATGGCCTGGCTATTTTAAAATATTAGCACTCCTTTGAGTAAGTAATGTGGATAGTCTGGCTCAGAAAATGTGATCTCAAAATCAAAAAGATGTAATTAGGGCCAAACTAAAACCGTGACATAAAATAATGTACATTGTAGTTCATCCCACCTTTGTTTTTCCTCTCTTGTTGAAGCAGCTTTTGGTAGAAATTCCTTGTTTTCTTCAGATTCCTTGTCTCTATTATCAGCTGCTGTTGCAATTCCTGTTCAGAAGACATTACACAATGCATTTACACAAAGACCTTCACATATCAGCGCGCCTCTGGGTATTTGCCGTGCGTTTTAGGCTCGGATCACCGTGGCAACCAAAAGCTTTTGAAGTGAAATGTTTGAGAAATCGCAGTGGCATCAGGTTTGTGCTGTTAGTGCTTCTGAAGGAGCCGTGGAGCCTTCAAAGTGGGCGAACACAAAAGCCACTTCATTAATATGCTTTTGCTGAAGATAATAGCTTCCAGTGCCAAGGGCTAAGTTCAACACATTAATATTCACTTCCAGTTTGGAGACAGAGTAATACACGCCAATTATCTTAAAGTGCCACACATGTAACTCGTCCCATTCACCCCAAAGACTATCCGTGCCCTACTTTATTATAAAAATGAAACATACCAATGTAAGAAGGATTTAATGTATCAAGAAGCAAAAAGCATTCAACAAAGGGGTGAATATTAGGGGTTCTCAACTGTAGGGAAAAGCTTTTTAAATTGGTTAAAAAGCTGTCTCTGCTTGCCTGGTGCTGACATACAGTATACATATTGCCGCAGGGCATCTGGTTATACCTCCAGTATCTTTACCTCAATAATATGTGGACTTACAAGCTTTGTGAGTTGTAGCAAATAATCTCAACTAAAACTGGGAGCACTACTTCAAAGGAGGCTATTTTCTCCCTCAGTGCTCCAAGTTTGACCTCTGCCAAATTAGCAGCTGTTATTTTTTCTGTTATTGCACATTTTCAGTATTATTATAATGCAATTTTCTGTTGATTCACTCAGGGTCAAGCCTTGACTGCTAAGTTCGATTTGTTTTTTTGTTTTTTTGTTTTTTTGCTATTGAGGGATGTCGTTGAAGGTTCTCATTGAGGTAGCAAATGTTAACTTCATTTAAAAAAAGCTATTAAATAAACTTTATTTTATTTTATACAAGCACAATGCAATATTATTTAATAACCACCAGCCCTAACCCTTACACTGTCCATAGGTTAGTCATTTTAATTGAGAGTAAACTCACAAACAGTAACTACCTCATTCTTTCCATCACCCTGTCTCATGTTTATTTGTATTGTTCAATAGAATAAACGTTAACATTTTAACCCACTGATCCAGCCCTTCTCTTTGTTCAGCCACATAAGGTCAGCCCTGACGTCACCTGTGTTTTGACATCCACACAAGGCGCTGCTCCGGTGTGCTGCCCCAAGTCCGCCGCGTACCTCTTCACCTCATCGCCGAAACACTCCTCCCCGTAGAAGGCCAAGTCCCAGCTGGGTAGACCCAGGGTTAGGCCGCATCCTTCCCCCCTCGACCCCGGGGAGAGCAGCCTACTTTCAGACACCACCGAGTCACAGTCCTCCATGTCCATCGATGCCTCTTCTCTGCCCAGGACCAGTAATTCCGCTTCAGACGGGCTTTCATCGCTGCCCCCTGCTGAATGTTCCCCTCCTCCCTCCATGGCTCCGGTGTCCGAACTATCAGTGCTTGTGCCTGGAAAGTGAACAGCAAAGTTATAGTCAGATTGCTGGATCACATGGGGAACCAAAAAAGCTGAAATATCCAAGGCTACAGCTGGGGGTGTGCTCTATCTAATAACCTTACAAAGAAGCTACTGTTTGCTAGCAGTGCTTACAGGCAATTAAAGATCAAGTGTCATTGTTTCTTCTAAGACTAATGTGACCAAACATACTTCAATATCACAACAGCAGCTGATTCTGCATGGTTTAGTGGGCTGTCAAAAGTCGGTGGGTAGAAATGAATGCTGAAATTGAAAAAAAAGAGCTGTTTTTTAGAGAGCTGGATTCATATGAATGCTTGAGATTCTTTAGAGCAGCGTCCAACAGTCAATCAAATGGGCCTCATAACTTCAGTCAGCAACCAAGTGGAAAAACACACACCACAGCAGAAGACAGTTTAAGACGATTACTACATTTTACGATAGGAATCGCTGAGAAAATCTTTTGAAAGATGAAGAGCTTGTACAATGAAGACGCAGGATTAACACACTGGATACAAATAAGTAAGATACAGTATTGATTTCAATGACACATTTAGAAATTAAAAGTGAATTACCCAGCACATGGCCTGAATCAGATATAAAAAATAAATAAAGAAAATAACCTACACTGACTTCAAAGAATAAAAAGCACAGTGTAAGACCTACAATAGCACACACATGTATATTTATTTCCCTAATCACTGTCTCCCTCTTCTGGTAAACTGGCTAAAATCCACCTAATTGTATAGTATTTATCAACTGAATATGTCCTCTGTCCAACTTTAAAGGTCAGATAGTAATTGGAGACAATGGTAGTTACTGTTGCTTTCATTATGGTGAGTGCTTTTACTGAACCCTAGGGGGCACTGTTCACTGTCGCGGATATGAGTGCACTCAATGCCTTAACAGCACATTGACACAAAAATATGTAATGTCTGTCACTAAAATAATATGTTATCTTGAATTTCAAAATCAACTTTGTGGTCTGAAAACTATATTTACGTATAGCAGGGAGCCGGAGCAGCAGGTTTATTTTTAGAGCCTTAACCAATCTATGCATGAACAGAAAACATTCAATCTCATGTTTACCTTGATATATACAGAGCTGCCTCTGCTCTGCCTCTACTTCATACTCTTCAGTCTGATTTTCTCCATGACAGGACTGGACCTCAGTCTTCTCCCAGGCCTCCACAGCATCAGTATCATGGGAGTTATGTATGTTCCCATTCAGATCCAGGCACAGCTCCCCGGAGGACTCTCCCCAGTCGCTGGTGGTTGCTGGTTCAATGCCGCCTGCACTTTTCACAGTCTTTGATGTTGTATGCTCATTAGAGCCTCTGTATGGGCTGCAACAGGAAACACAAAACACACACATATTCAACGCTGGTCATGATTAGGTCACTCTCAAAATAATACATGCCAGGAATGCTTTCAGAGACTTTTCTGGACAAAATCTATACAATGCACACTAATTGTATAAATTCATTAAAATATATGGTGCGCCACATATTCAGTGTGACATCAAATGCAAATGAAAACATAAACATACAATATAAACATATAAACATAAAATCAGAACTATTACAAATATACATTTTCAGGCCCTGGGATTAGTATATGTATCACTTCTGTATGAAAAAAGTCCTGATAGGATAGAGTAAACCAAATATTAGTATAAAATGTAAAATTCAGGACTTCAAACTTTCTACAGTGTGAAATGGTCCAGCTTTTATACAAGACAGATTATTTGACCATACAACACACACACACAATTGAAAACGTTAGTTACCCTTCTCTGTTCACCTTTCATGTCTTGTGGCCTACCATATATCAAATGTTATCCAATAGGTCACAATCCACTCCAGTCAGAAAACATATATTCCTTTATTCCAATTGATGCAATGGGTAAAAAATAATCTCCTCTGTCCACTGCCCAGGGAACCGAGTGTGCATCTAAAAAAAAAAACCTGTGATGTCTCCCCACTAGAGCAGATTAAAGGCTTTCTCCATGTATTGCCCGGAGCTAAAAAAGCATGGCAGCGGCTGGATGAAAAGCTCCATTGGTCAGACCAGTGCTTGTGTCTCACATACAAATGAAACAGGCTGAGGTGTGAGCTGTGAAATATGTTTGGCTTTATTCATTCATTCTCTATTGGGCACACTTGAAGCCTTGCCACAGGCCACTCCATATCAGTAACAATAGAGGTAGGGGCTTTGTACATGTCTTTAACAGTGATCCACTCCTTAGCAGAAGCGTATGTGATATACTGTATATGGGGTCGGGGGTAACCATGGAGACAGGTCAAAGTTTGTATTGTGAGTATTGTGTAAAAGCTGATTTAGATGCACTGTTGGAGGTAAGAGGAGGAGAGGTACTCATGGCTCACAATGAAGAGAGACTAATTAATTTGTTGTTAAATTATTTTCTGTTGATAGATGGCACCAATAGACATGACATGGGCTGGGTGTGTTTGTGGCAATGCATATGAATGGTTTTTTTTGAGTAAGACAGAAAGTGATTTGAAGTTCACTTGTTGTCTATGGTGGATCCCTATGATACACATTTTACTGATCATTTAGGTCCAATAAAAGGAAAGGTAATGTCATTCCTAATTTGATCTTTGCATTTGATCCATCCTACATTACTGGAGGAGCAATCTATTCAGGAGCACTGGGTGAGAATAGGATAGAATACTGCATGTTTTAGACCGATGGGGAAAACCAGTTGTATAGGGTATTCAGAGAGAACCCACCCAAACACAAGGAGAAGAAAGACATCAAACCCAGGATGGATGGCGAGTAAATCTTGACAATCTAACCTATCTCAAACTGAATGTCCGAGAGGATCGGTATATTTAAACTGGTTAAGAATTTGCTGAAAATACACATATTATAGCCTCTGATCCAATGTGCTTTGTACAAAATGTTATCATGCTAATTTTACTTAAAACCACACCAAAACCAACCATGACATTACATCATAATATGGCCACCTGTCGAACCACCTGTGCATGTGACGAATAGAGCTTCATTTCACTCCACACAAGGAATGTGTGATATTATTGGTCTGATGTTTGTCTGTTTGTTGGTCTGATGTTTGTCTGACTGTTGGTCTGATGTTTGCGTGACTGTTGGTCTGATGTTTGTCTGATTGTTGGTCTGATGTTTGTCTGATTGTTGGTCTGTTGTTGGTCTGTTGTGTTTCAATAGTTTAATTGTTTTTTTGCTAAATGTATTGTAACTTTTCTAATGTCTTGTAAATATGCATATTTTACTCCTCTTGTTTTAGCGGGACTTTTAAGATCTGTTTAGGGGCTGCAGATGAAAATACATGTCCAAATACAAAATTACTTTAAGGTGTTAGCAGCCAAGCTAGTTGCTAATTTAACGCAGTCTGTGTGTAGCAAAGATAAATGTGGTTTTGTGGAAATACATGACGGTTGACGTGGTTTGAAGAAAGGACAATCTCAAAATACAACTCCAGTAGAAACCTTTATATGAAAAAGGACTGTGAAAGTTACACAGTCCAGCAGTTCAGTCTGACATAAACATCAAAACACATGACAGCAACCACCCCAGGATGGGTCAAGGCACTTACTCTACCGCCTACAATGTCAATCAGTGTTTTTCAGCCCGACAGTTAACCTCCGTCAGTGCATGTGTGACAGGTAAAAAAAACTTGATAGACAGCCAGCCTCATCTTGTGTTCAAATACAATCCCCCATCACCCTGACACAGCCTCATCTGTGAGAGCTCTTCCTGTGGATAAGCCCATTACTGCTGGTCTATACTCATTTTCACTCCTCTGTCAAACACCATCTCACCGGGCCATGACATCTGGTGGGTGGTTGATCCGAACCACATTATAGTGCACGAAAATCTTTTCGAAATACGCGTGGGACTATTTCAAACCAAAATCCTTTACTTCCTCTATCGAAAAGCCCTTACAAGCGGTACACAGTATGTGGCCTTTGATGGGAATGATTTCTTACAAAAATCAATAGGAACGACAACAGAAGACACAGGGCGGATATAGTGAGTAAAAGCAACATGACATTTAGCAACAATAACTGCGACTAGGTTCAAGAGCCACAAAGGTCAGAATATTTTGATGCATTTGATTTCAACATAAAGGAACCACATGGGCCGACATCTGCATATGAACTTTATGTACAGTCTGTATAAGTACTGAGCAGTCTTTCCAATATATAAAGTCAGGCAGGTTTCTGGTTTGAGCATTTTTAACAGAATTTCACTTCCTTCCTTAAACCGATTGTAAAGTTGGAAGTATGTCAAAAATGTCTTTTGAATGTCTTGAATTCAGATTAAAAGATGTAGTCCATAAAATAAAAAATAAAAACTAGGAAATGCTTAAGATTGACTATCTGAACCGGTTCTATGATGTAAAGTAGGTAATCTGTCATATATTTTATTTTAGTCCCTCCTGGCCTCTACAACAACATCAGGTCAGACTTTGTGGGTTACCACTTTGATCAATAGTAGTCAAGTTTTAAGTTAGTCCCTCCCCTGGCCTCTACAGACCTACTTTACATCATAGAACAGGGTCAGATAGTCAGTTTTAAGCATTTCCTAGTTTTTATTTTATTTCCTACTTTAGGAAGCATACAGACCACCTTTAACCACCTTTTAAGTAAATTAAAAAAAACACACTATGGCTAAGAACTTTTCCATAGAGTGTGACTCTGAAAAAGCACAATTCACAATTTCAGTACACAAACCTTGACCGTGTCTAGATCTCCAGCTTTAGCAGCTTCCAGGAGTCTGTAGTCCACATCTGAGTTTCTTACTGGAATGTTTTCTAAGGAAAGACGCCACAAACAAAAATATTATTGTCCATGTAGCAAATAAATCAACTAACAATTGTGTGAGAAACTGTAGAAGTTCTTAACCCTGTCATGTTGGAGAATGACAATTAATTAATTACAAAACAGTCATCTATATCAGCCACCAAAGAGCTTTCAAAGTTATGTCATAATTTATTTTTTGGCAAAAAAAAAAACTTGAGTAAATGTCATGATTTGAGAATAGCATGACGACCTTTAAAGACAGCCCTAACACCTGCTGTACATATTTTTCCATTAATTTCCTCTCAGTGTACTGTATGTTTCATCCGGCAAACAGCCATGAATAATTGAACATCTGATCAAATCTGCTTTCCCGTCCTCACCGCTGGGCAGGACGAGCGGCTCACTGGATCACAAATATACTGTCTCTTTGTTTTACAATATCAATAATGACCTTTGGAAACAATTGTTGCTCGACGGAGTGTATAGCGAGCGGCTGCCTGGTCACCACCGAGCACACACGAGGGGCTTACCGTTGAGTATTTGCTGAACGGCTTCATTTCCCATTTGAGCAGCGGTGAAGCCCTGCAGCGACACCAGCGAAGCATCGGCCCCGTATCCTAGCAACAGCCGGCAGGTCTGGAGATGTCCAGCCAGTGCCGCGCGGTGTAGAGCCGTCTGACCCAATGTGTCCAGAGCATTTACCTGCAGACACAAGCACTTCACATATCACTATTCTATAGAGATGTCACTACTGCTGCTGTGATGCTGCTAAGATGAACCATATGTGATTTTTATCAAAAACACAAACTTGTGTGTATAGTTCATAATTTTGAATCAGTAATACTTTTATATATAATATTTATAAACTGCTTGTTCACTAAAGTAATTGTTTAAGGAACACCACAGAAATATTCATCTAACAAAACTAATCAATTAGAGGGACTATTTACACACCAATTGAATCTATAAAACACATCTGTTAAGTCGGGCTCTCCAAAGTGAAAGAAATGTAGCTACGGCTAACAACATGTAGCCTACAGTAAAACAGACACATCCTGCACATTTAGTGAGCAAACAACATAATAAATCACAAAACATGGTTTGATTTACAATTGCACCAGATTTGCACATTGCACATTGCAACACAAATTTGCCATTTTTAGGTATAAGATGTCTGGCAGCCATGTTGGTTATCTGCAGTAATTCTTTGACACCTTGAACGCTAAGTTAATTTAGTTACATTTTTTTTACCTTAGCGCCATGTTTCTGTAGCACCTCCATGATATCATTATGTGCCCGCTCTGCTGCCACATGGAAAGGTGTCATGAAACTACAAACATGAGGAAAAAAATACATTTATTAGCTTAAATTACTGAATAATATACACACATATATATATACACACACACATATACTATATATAAATATATATGTATATATAAATACATACACACACACACACATATATATATATATAAATATATATACACACATATATATATAGCAGAAATATACAGAATATACAAATTTCTGACGTTTTGCAGAACATAATCACTGCCAGATAAAACAGTACTCACTCTTTATTCTTCTCATTGACATTGGCGCCTTTCCTCAGCAGCAGTTCTGTCACTTGTTTTCTCTTTGGGTGAGGTGACGCCACTGCACAATGCTGAAACACACCACACACAAACACACAAACATCATTATTGCACAGCTCTACACCCAAGCTCACATTATTTCAGTTCAGTCTGTGTTTCTTACCAGTGCTGTCTCATGTGTGTGCGGGTGTTTGAAGTTGATGATCTCTAGAGCTAGAGTCTTCTTAGCCTTAGCCATGTCAGCCTCCCGAGCGGCTTGAAGCAGCGAGTGGCCCTTGAATTCATCTAAAGAGACAGTGGCAAAGTTACAAAGTCAAACGTACAAGAAGCACCCAGGATGGATGCTACAGTTTTCATTTAAAATGGTTATTGAAGAACACTCTAGAGACATATGGCTCATCATAGCACTTGATTCCAGGTTTGCTACAATGTTATTGTGTAATCAACAGGCTCAAAGACGCTACACACAAAAAAGTTTAGTTTAACTTATTAGGGGTACATATAAATGTGTAAGACTGCAGTTCTTCTGTGGTTCTTCTGTAGCTTCTTTTGAGGCGAGAAATAGACAAAAATCAAGTAATGTGCTTATAGGCCAATGGCTCATTTGCCAATTTTAAACTTTACCTGTCCATGTGAATTCTTTGTCATAACAATAATGATGCATAGATTTTCAACACTCAAAGATGCTTTACAATTGCATTATTCATTCACTCCAGTGTCACACCTGGTGGTAAGCTACTTGGGTAGCCACAGCTGCCCTGGGGCACATCGACAGAGACGTGTCTGCCAGTCTGCCCCTACAAACCCTCCGACCCACCACCAAACACCAATCACACAACATTCATTCATAGGCAATGTGGGTTAATTGATGGCAGTATGCGATCAGGCAGGGATTCGAACCGGCTACCCTCTGGTTGTTTAATCATTGCTTTATTAATGGCTACTGGTTGAATTGGTCAAATTTAGCTTCATTCAATAAAATGTGCACTGACCTGACAGAAAGGCATAAAAAGTCAGACTCTCAGTGTCCTCAACCATATATAACTGTATAATGTATCCTGCTGCACATCATTTTATCAGATAAATGACTTCAAAGTTGCCCCCCCCCCCTTTTTGCAGCAAGCTAATAACATATGATGCAAAAGTCTGAGAGCTGAAGCGGAAACAAGTAATTATCCCCGGGGATTGAAAATGACAAACAACAAACTACTTTGCTCTGCATTCATTTGAGTCAACATGAAAGAGAGTACTTATCGAGTTATTAATCAGCCAAAAAACACATGCTTCAAAGTCTATAGAAAGCCTTAAAAAAGTCTGGGTGAATATACTGCAGATCTTGTATATATACTGTCAAGAGCTGTTCTATATGGATCATAAGTGGAGGAGGAAGTGACCATATAAAAGTATTCTTAGTTCCTTAAGTAAAGCTTCTATGAATTGAACAAGTATGCATTTAATTCGAAGACAGGGGTAATAGTGTGAGTTAGTTGTGGGGTTATTTATGTAGATATGATTTCAACAGTAGTCTATTGTCTATAGTTGGTGCTTGGTTGGAGGGCAACATCTGGCTGAACCTGCGTGGTAAAAGTAATTCAATGTTGAAGTATATTTTTCTTTTTGTGACCTTTGTAAATAGCACTGTTTTGGGATTTTTCACGGTTTACACTTTTTGGGAAGCTGGAAAAAAATAAACCACCATTTTTCTGACTGGCCATTGAGTTTTTGGAGCGAGCCCACAACAGTCTTCTATTGCCTAGATCAGTGGTTCCCAAACTGGGGGCCGTGAAGGCACTGCAGGGGGGATCTCAGAGAGTCAATATAACACATATTCTTTGAAAGCCATTTATAGGTGATGTTTTAAATAAAAATATCAGTGAAATATGTGACTAAATTTTGTATTTTGACATTAGAGAGGGCCACAAAACATTTTATTTAGGGGGTTAGCAGTCTTGACTTTGGGAATGGCTGGTCTAGATCACAACAATTACCAACCATTAACACTGGCAATTTCTGTAATCTGAAAGTTAATACCCATTTCTGACATTTCAAGAAATTATCAGATTTTGTTTTCACTGGCAATGGATTGTTTGTTAGTGTATTAACAAAAGTTAGATTTAAATATATGGTATGGATTCAGGAAATTCCGTTCATGTGGCATAACTAATCAAGTTGGACAGTGGCAGTATAACCCAAATGTGAATTCTAAAAACTTGGAAGCCATAAACATAACCAGACCCTGGTAGGGAAGGTTTGTCTGGATGCTCAAGGTACATTCTAGAGACAAAGACTTTGAGTAGTGCATAAACTTACACATCAGCCTCTCCTTGAGCTCTGGAGTGGGGGCCATGTCCACAGAGCTCTTGCTGTGACAGTTCAACAACGTGGGATCAGCGCCATGGCTCAACAGCAGAGAGCACACCTCAACACGGTTTTTCGATGCTGCTTCATGGAGTGGAGTGAACTGCCACAGGTCCATAGCATTTACACAGGCACCATGCTGCAAAGACAGACACAAGATGTAGAACAACATATTGTATTAAATTACTACATATATATATATATATATATATATATATACACACACACACACACACACACACACACACACAGACAGTATGTTAATTAGCTTTTACCTATTTTAAATACATTATTATAAGAGATATTTTGAATTGAGTCTGAACTGCTTGTCAACACTTATTACTGGCCGCTGATGATAGAAAGTGCAATTTGACCGCTGGCTATGTCAGTTAAGATAATAAAATAATAATCATAAATAATAATAATGTGAATACATATTTGTAATCCATTAAAAATAGGGTATTTTTCTTACGGAGCAGTAAGTTTAATGCTAAATTGTTGGAGACAGGGCTTGACACGAATGTTTTTGCTAACTTGTCACTGGGGAAATTACAGGCCTCTTCTTCAGTTCAGTTGCGTGGTATAAGCTAATAAGACAATTCCTTTAATACTACTCCATCAATGGCTATAGGTCCCCAAAATAGGAGGAGGCGTGTATGAGCTATACCGGTACATATGAGATCCAAGAAGCTAGTATGTGTAATCCTACCCACCAGTTAATGCTAATGCCAAGTGGTGGCTGTGAATAAAAAGTGAAAAATATCCCTTTAAGTGGATTCACGAGGGATCTGATCTGGTGCTCTCATTAAGATTCAAGAACCATGTATTATAACTTCAGCAGAAATATAATCATATTAATAATGAGAGGATGGCACTAGGTCAGTCCTGAGCTGGAGCAGGAGGAGGGTTTAAGGCCTGTCCTCTCGGATGACATTGTAAAAATTATAGAAAAGTCTGATCCCCATCATTAAATCATCCGCAGACAGAAAAGGTGTGTGTTACCTTTAGCAGCAGCTCAGTGACTTCATAGTGTCCATAGGAACAAGCGTTGTGTAGAGGCACCAGTCCACTGAAAGAACAGATTCAAATTAAAAATGATGATTGAAAAGTATGGTATGAGTATATATGAAGATAAATGCTGTCATCTTCTCCTCTGTAGACAGTTTTATCATTTAAATTTGTTATTAAAATGAGTCAGAATTATGGTTTAAAGCACCACTTTGGATAGCTCACACTAGTAACCATCAATTAAGTATCAGTTAAGCATTAGTAACCAGTTAATATACAATCTACTAAGAAGTACTTCAACATTAATAGAGAGCACTGGGTTATAGATACAGTTAACAATGTTTCATCTTATGAAAATCAAAACAAATCATGATTAATTAACATCAGTGTTAATTAAGTATCTATGAACTGCTTAGTTACTAAATTATTGTTTATTACATATTTATTAATTATTTTTTACTACTGTCAAACAGAGAAGAGCTATTCTCAAGTGTTCCCCAGTAAAGCTATCATTTCTTTCGAGTTGTCTAGCCTATTAAACCAACTTCTACATGATTCAACATTAATAGCATAGTTGTAAAATAATCATCATACTAACCTGTATACTGTATATGTCTGTTCCAAGTATAACCATAGCCTTTACTGTGACACTATCTTATTCATTGCAAGACATGGTTAAGTCGTTGCTTTCTGAGAGCTTCCAGTCTTGAGAGTTTGAATATTCCTTCAAAGACCAACCATTCCTTTAATGTTATTCAAAGCTTCAGGTCTCCTCTAATGAATGCTAGTGTGATATTTATGTGTACCAACCCCTTGTCCTTGGCGTGAACATCTGCTCCGTGCTGTAGCAAGAGCTGAACGATGCGAACTCGGTTGTACCCGGCTGCCAGGTGGAGTGGCGTGGACTGAACACCAAGAAGACAAGAGAGAAGAGAGAAGAAGAAAGTTAGTTTATATGCACCTACAGGAACATGGCAGCCAAGCACATTAATTGCACTTGCTCTACGTGAGAACCAGACAGTTATGTTTTGGGAGATATGCACCACCATCACAGAGCCTGTCTATATTTGCTATAATCCTGATGAAACGCTTTACAATGGGACTGAGATGGAAATTGATTTGGCTCTGTGTGCAGTTTTTCCCTCTTTTCATGAAGGGCTATCTGTGACACCATGACGAGCGGAGAAATGTCGAGGCGTGGCGAACATGATGTTATACCGTCAAACCCGACTTGTTCCAAAGAGAAACTTAATGAAAAACCTGCCTCTGAGCCAAGCCAGGAATCCAGCTCAATGCATTAAAGATCACATTGTGAATAGGGCTGAGATTAAATGTATGACATTCAGCTGATTTTATATATATATATATATATATATATATATATATATATATATAACATTTGCACTGAATGTCCTGAAAGTTTGGGACTGAACGATACTGGGGACAAAGGAAGTCATTTTTAAACATGCATAGTGGATACAAAATTACCTTTGAAGTCACAACTGAAAAAAATACTTTTACATATTATTCAATGCAATGTGTGCAATAGCTAGTTTATATCAAAATGAAGATGTGTCTGAGAAAACTAGGTAGTGGTACATCATTATTTTATACTACTGTAGCTACAGTGTGTCTACCTCATTAAGTACAAGGTAACACACTGTAATAACTAACTAACTACATGAAACTACATGTAGTTACATGCTATTACAGTTTGTTACACGTAAAATCAAGTGTGACCGAAAAAGTTATGAATGCAATTTTAATTCAAAAAGTTGTAAAACATTAAATGTGATGGTTCGTATTCACAAGACATCATCATGACTTATGAATCTAAGGCATGTTCTATATTAACCAAAGTATCTATCTATAACAGCTACCACATTACTTGGAAGGCATTCTAAATGATTTAGAAGTATTTTTGTGTGAATTTGTGTCATTCATTTATTAGGTCAGTCATTGATTTCAGACAAAAGGCTGTCTCACAATCTCTCTTGCAGTTTATCACAAAGGTGCTGAGGAATTGAGGTTAAGGTCAGAGTTTTGTATGGGCCTGTCAACTTCTTTCAAACCAAACTTTTAAAACAACGTTTTTATAGTCCTTATTTTGTGCACTGGAGTTATGGAACAGTGATGATGAAATATAATTGGCCTTCTCCAGAAAGCTGTCCAATGTATTGGTGCTGAAGGTACCCTTCACTAGAGGTAAAGGGGCTAACAGATGTGGATTAAATTTAGTCCATAGGTTATCTGGCAAGGACCTATCATTACCCACACCCATGCATCACACAAAGACCTAAGACACAGGACTGTTGAACAACTAGAATTTCTCAGAATAGGACAACGATGCCTTTTAAACAACAGCAACTCGTCTCCAACATATAACG
Source organism: Philypnodon macrostomus (assembly GCA_036025475.1). Lineage (NCBI taxonomy): Eukaryota > Metazoa > Chordata > Actinopteri > Gobiiformes > Eleotridae > Philypnodon > Philypnodon macrostomus. The sequence continues at coordinate 12,708 of JAVQKC010076655.1, read as the reverse complement.
TAATGGATACCTGCTAATTGTTGCTATTATTTTGCATACATTTTACACCGTGCCTCGTCCTTTAAGAATTGCATTTTAAAAAAAATCAATTAACAGCAGTACTATTGGCAGGCAGCATTTGTCTTAGTGCTTGAGAAATTCTCTGTTCTATAATATAAAGGTAAAATGTCAGGCTCTACTCTGCAGAGTAAGGAAGTCAACATAACTCTTCAAATCAATGGAACTTTACGCGTGATTCACGGCATATAAGGTGCATTTTCAAGTAGTTTGATTTGCAATTATTATTTCCAATTGGATTTTAGTGATCATCTTCCTAATTTAGTCCTTCTTTGGCCTTGCTTCAGTCCTTATTCATTATTTTTGAAGTATATAAAAGGAACCATTTGTACTCAATTGAACTTGAATTAACAATATTCAACATATGTTTCTCTCATATTGTGCAGCCCTATTCAATAAATATTGCATTGAAAATATGACCAGTATTATTTTAATGAAAGACCTAATATAAGTGTGGACAGTGTGTAAATGAGGAACAGTGCCAGTGGTACAGCAGCAGACTGGTGACCATGTGAAGGGTCAGGAGGTGAGGCTAGAGTGACGGACAGGGCTCTTAGTGCTTCAACAAGCCGAGCAGAGTGGCAGCAAACCCGCTATACATTACGCAATTCAGTGCATCCATCAGCCATGAACAAACAACTTACCAGCAGTTTGTGGGACGATAACTGCTGACAGCGTGGGCAAAAGCACGTTTCAAACACAACAGAGGATAGCTATTACAAAAGATGACAGGGTAAATGTAGCCCAAAGATAAAGGCAAAGGTCTGAGGCTGGCTTTATGACCAGAAGTGGAAACTCAAAATCTGCTGTAAAAGTGTCATTAATTAACTAATGTTACTTTTTTCAATAAAAAGTATAGAGAAATTACTTTTCACCACCCAGATAATCATCCTCATTTTGTTATTTCTGTTTATGCTTTCATAATGACCCACTCCAAAGTTTTAGTGTGGATATTGGATACAATAATGCTGCATTACTTCATAAGAAACAATGATACAAAACGAAATCTAAACTTTACAAAAATATCCTTAAATTAGAGGAAAGAACATCCCTGCATTATTCTGCATCATCAAGCGCATCTGAAAATGCATTACTAGTGCCCATTTTTGATGAGATCTAATTTTCTTTCTCTATAAGCAAACAAACAAGCTCATCTAATAGCCCAAAACTATGTTCTGTTGTCTCCTCAACTTTAATAATTAAGGAATAATGTATCTCTGTTTGCTGCCTTTAGGCTAACGTTAATTAACGCAACTTCTACGTTTTTAAGATGTTTTTAAGATGTTTTAATGAGTCCTTTTAAACAGCTATTTTACTTGACTATATTTTGTTGTTGGCTGTCTGGAAAAACATATTTTCAATTATGCAATGCATAAAAAATGTACAGTCATATCAACATGCAAATGGTACATTATGCACTTATTTTAGCATCGATAATTGCAAAATCAGTTGACTCTAGAGGAAGATGTTAGTTCTTGCAGCAGAAACGTGTCCCAGTTTTTACAACTGCTAGCTCAGAGGGGCCAACGTTTCAAAAGATGACAGAAAGGTTTAATATTGTTTGAATGTTTGTCTGAATATTATATTAATTTTACATTTATTTTGAAAGAATGAATGTGAGTGTGAAAGGTCTGCCATGTAACGATCTGGCCATTGTTCAAGCAGATTGTTCAAGCAGGAAAAAATACTAATTTGCCTCATTTGTAGCCTATTTTTAAGATAAGGTAAACGTGACCGATTTTACAGTGTAATGCCTGTTTGAATGTTAAATTATTTAGAACATTTTTAGGTACCACAAGCAGGCAAACTAAGACCCAGTGTTTTAGCTGCTTTAACGTCCCTCGAGAAAAATATGGTCAATGCTGAATCTTATATTTTGTATTGCCAATTTTCTCAGAACATAAACAGTGACAAAGCTGTGTCACAACATTGCCTGTTAAAACTCCTATAACGGTGGGTGACTCCTGCTGCCCGGCCAGTAGCGGAGCTCTGATGCTGAGGCGGTGAGACGGAGCTGTGTGGACAGATGGTATATTTTGTATTTACAGGATGTGACAGCAGTGTTTGAGAAGCGGGCCCATAGTACACACTTAGTCATCATCCTCATTCCCGATGCAGTGTGTCTTGTGCTTGTGTGTGTTGGTTGTTAGAGAAAGTTTGGTAAACAGCACAATTGCACATTAATCAAGTCTTGGGGACACGTTAGAGAATCATGGAGAATCCTGAGTACCCTTGGTCGACACACGTGCACGTTGGGTTGCATCACCAGAGGGGTCAGACTGGGTAGATAAAGCCCGCCCATTCAATCTGTCATCTCGGCGGGAGCAACATTGACTGCGTGTATGTGTGCGTCTCTATGCCTCACAAGGTCATTTATTGGATTCTTCACACGACCTGATCCGCTGTCATAATAAAGCACCTCCAGCCGGAACTTTAATTATAATCGGAGTGCTCTGTGGTGCTGGCAATCGAGAGGCGTCAGCCATCTGACCTGTTCCAGATCAGGACCCAACATGTGTCGCCATTTTGAACTATTAACACACGTTTACATGATCAGTGTTTATAACAGCAATGGAGAACATATGCATAAGTGGAATGAGATATTGTATAATACCTGTAAATTACTGTCATAAAAGAGCATTTAAACTAGATATGTCCAAAATGAAGCCCAGAGGCCAGTCATGGCACATGGCAAGATATAATTTGGCTCTTCAAAAATAAAATGTATTGCTTTTTGGACATAAAATATTTAAGTAGCATTTTAGCTTTTTAGACATTTACTGATTTCAAACTAGTCCTACCATCAGTTACATTAATTAGAAACCAATTACCGATAGACTGGAAATGTATATTATTTGTGGTTATTGTTTTGTTTTAGTACGAGTGAAAATCTAGAAGAAAACATTGTGGGCCAAAATGGATAATAGGGTAGTGTCATAACATATCAGTAAAGTCTGGGACATTCTTGCTGAAATATCTCAATAATAAGTGGTTAAATTGACTAGTTTGCCAATAACACAGTTCACAGTTTTTCACAGCCCTGTTTCTGAATATTTTTTGATTTCCCAGTACCACACCAAGACATTTTTCTGAAAACCTGTGAAATGGTCAGACATTGGCCAAGGACAATCGGGGAATGTGTAAAGAAAATGGGACTTGGTTGAATTACTGGAGTGTAGGGCCTTGGTGCAATCTGAGAGACCCTCTAGTTTGGAGTGCCAGCAGTCGTAAATTCTGTTCTAGGACAGTCTTTGTGGGGAGACTAAATGGGAATGACGATGGAAGAAAAATGTTTTTGGCAGATTCTTCGAAATAGTTCGAAATTAACCACGTTGTGCTGGCGTGGATATAACATCAATCAACGTTAATAACAATGAAAATGCAATGGTAACAATATGATTGCTTTAGAGCCCATTACAGCCTACATGTATTTTTCCCATATATAATGTTGATTCACAAAATGTGTTGGTATATATTTCAGATTTCAAAATTCAGATGACAACTGTTGCCACGAAGTTAAAAAATAAAATAAAAATATAGTGGGCCATATTTCACAGCCATGCAATCAGCCCTTAGACTGGGAGGGCACTGGTGAACAATGGCTATAAAAACCTTTGCTGTTGTTTTTAATCATCTAAAAGCCCTTCTGTGAGCTGCAGGCCAGTCTGGAGCAGAAAAGGAAGAAGAGATTGAAGGAAGAATATTCGGAAGTAAGTGGAGAGCGTGGAGGCGAGGCGGAGGGCAAGTTCAAGCCCAGATCCAAAATGCTCTTTGTCTTGTATTCATATTGGCAGGCATTCATTTAAATGTGCTTTGGAAAAATTCCTGGAGTTGTTTTATCAGTGTTACTATTAAATCATTAAAACCATACTATTGCATTGATAGATATTATCCTTTAATCAAATCATAAAAGGTCCAATAACAAGCCCACCATTTTTACAGTCTTGTGTCTGGCCCATGTAGGATTCAGCTCGTCTATGTGTTTTCAATTTGCCACCTCTTAGCCGTCTCTTCCGCTACCCTTTACGAGCCCGTCAAGCTGTTCCCATGACAACGGTGACGGCTAGCTGTCAGTAGTTGCTATGGTAGCGATGTGGCAGCGAGGCTGTAGTACGTCCATATTCGGACTGTTTTGTTTGGAGCGTTGATCGTTTGAGTAAAGATTGAGCTATTCATACGCAAAAAGATATTATCACTCAATTGCTCTTAATCACTTTGATGGTTAAAGAGAATTGAAGATATAACCAAGATAAAAAAATGAACAAATTTTCAACAATTAAAATTAGGTAGCCCTTTAGTCAAGAAGAAAGTGTTACTAAGGGAATATAACATTTTTTAAACTGTTATTCCATCACACAATGGTCTGTGCCAGCTGAACACGCGCAAACAATGCCTATGATTATCTCATTTAAAAGCTTTTATCCCTGTGTGACTCACTAGATCAAAGTTCACTGGTTAATAAATAAATGTCCAAAATTGCTGCCATTTTGTGTCACACGCCTAAAAGTATTTCAAATGGTGGAATAAATAACCGCATGTTAGAATTTGCACTCTGCAGGTGCTAACAAGATGACGCATGTCCGATGGCCCGATCAATGTACATATTATCCAATTTGTGATCCATTCACTGACTGGCACACATATGGATGCGCCTGCTGACAGCTCTGCCCAGCCAACAGCTTCAAGATAAATAACCCAGAGCAAAGCGTCTCATCTGACTTTCCCGAGCACACACATATCTCCAGCATCAGTCCGTCTGCTCAGCCTGGCACATATAAGCACTGACGTTTCTCCAAGGGAAGGCTACAGCTCGGCACTGCACAAAGCAACTTCAGGAGAGCTCGTCAAAAAACAACCCAAAGTGTTGGTTTGGCTTTGAATCAAATGCACAGTTTAAGGCTTTTCTCACAGTCTATTTTTATGTAAATAAGATAGGTTAAAAGCACTATTTTTAGATGATTTTTGCTCACGTCAAATATACGTCAAATCCAGCTTGCCAGAGAGTTGTGTTGCATAGAACCATCTGGGAGAGCTTCCATAAAAGATAAACCAACTCCAAGTTTTATCCAATCAGAGAAATGGCATTTTTTTCAGTCAATATGAGTAAATAACTATTGCTTGGTTGTGAAACCTAAAACCATGGTTCATATGCAAATGCCCAGGCCTGAGCAGCAAAATTTTAGACTCCCATAATCTTTTTATTTAATTTTATTTATTTATTTTATTTTTCCATACAAGAGCAGAGTGTAGTATAACAGAGATAGACATGAGAAAAAATACATAAAATAACTTACTAGTACTAGTCTGTTTCAATGTATTTAAATGTTCTTTTCTAATGTGTGTGCAATCTGCCTGGGCAGACATTAGTGACTGGCACAATTTTTAGTTGCATCATATTTGCAGTTGGAGCAGGTACGCTAAAAGAGATTCTACATTCTGAACTCTGTGTAAGCTTGAGTGACAGAGTCATGACAGGCCGCAAAAGTTTGTCAATGTACGATTGTCGATACAGTTCAGCGCCTTTATAGTATGTACCTGTGTGCAAATGTTGAAACTGATCCGGCAAGTCGTTTTTGAGTTTTTGCGTTCACAGCTAGGATCTGCGGACGCAGACGCAGACCGACGTGATTCCATAATATCGTTGTTTCACCGATATAAATATGGACCAATGTCAAAAATGCCCTTTTCGGAGCGGGGGTCATATACTTCACGGGACGATTACTATGATTTAGCTACCACACAGAAAGGATTATCAGAAAATCAAGTTTAGACATGGACATTTTCAAAAATCCCCATTACGTTCTGCCACCGATATCTGGTCTGGCCCATGGACTATATGCTTTTATTTGTTAGTCAGTTTCTATTAATTTGTTTATTTTTTTTATTGACAGGTTTTACTTAGTTCTTTAAATCACAATCAGTGACATAGTCAAAAAAGACTACATCACTGAAGAAAATCTAATGGTTTTAGAGCTTTTCTTACAACGGCAACTTTAATGGAAGGCTTTGTCAGAAAAATGCCATTCTTCCTCTGTATATGATGCACGGGAAACTGCACTTTTCCTTCTCCTTATGTAAATAGCATAAGGTTATAATAATATGTATCGTTTATGTAGATGTATTTGAGCAGGGAGCGTCCTCTCTCACGAGAAAGCGTTATTGTCACTGGTTAAAATGCCACTTTCTTTTCAAATGTTATCTCATCCCTTGAAAGCGGGGAAGAAAGCTGACCGTTTTCAAAGTAAAAGTGCACATGCAAATAAGCATCATAATCAGATGCGGTGGCATACAACATGGACACAGAATTCGGCTACAGCTGCATTTCAATGAGTTTGAAGGAATTGTGTTCGTTTGAAAAGTGACAGCTCTTGCCAACACACTATTCAACTTTTAAAATGGTGCACATTAGCTATTTAAATATTCTCCGTGTATTCTCCATAAAGTGGCCACTTCTATGAACAAAAAATGGCTATGGTAATCAAGTACAATGCAGGAATGATCTAAAAATAGCAGCAATTAACTTGAAATAAATTGGATTCATTATTGCAAAGGCGGCGTAAAACTTTTTAGTACACAAAGTGCTCCAAACTAATGGCTGTAATCTACAAATCTGAAAAATGCGCTGTCAGGCAGAAGTTACGGCAGATCCGGTGACCTTGCGGACACGTCCGGCATTTGTAAACAGGAGCGAGCCCACGTCAAGACAAGCACTACACTGTCCTAGACGGTGATGTGCGGACTCATCGGGGCTGCCACAACACTCAACAAATGAGAGCTTAATGGCCACGGAACAGTTGGCACAACTTTCAACAGAGAGACGTCAGCCTGAAATGAAAATACTCTTCTTTTGGACTGCACTGTAACTGGAGAACAAGACAGCTTACACGCAGCATGGGGCTGGGGAGCTGCATTTTCACAAAACCAAAATTTGGTCAATTTTATGCTTTGGACAGATTTTTGTAAAAAATTTAACTACTGAAGTTACTTGGCCAAACTCACGTTGTCAACTGAGATAAAAAACATTACGAACTGCACGTTTCTTGAATCTGCATTCTCACATGCATTGATCCCATGGTATATTTCAGTCTATGTTTTTGGACACCAATTCAAAACTATGAGATCCTCACACAAGTGTTTAGAGTGTGTAAAGCTCTGCCATGATATCTTACAAATTAGTGATCTGGATCGAACCCAAATACCAACTTTGATTAAAATCTAATTAGCATGTGAGTAGAGTTGTTGCACACGGGACAGCTCTGTGTGCATCAATGAACCGTGGCTGCTTATGACCCAGACTCTAGTTCTGTTCCTTCTGTCCACCGTTCCTTCCTTGGACTACATTTTCGTTAGATCTGACCATTGCATAACCCCCACAAGAGCTACAGTTTTGGAGATGCTCTGACCTCAGGCATCAATCCATCACATTTTGGCCCTGTTAAAATTGTTTTGCTAATACCATTTTTTCTTGCAACAATCATATCACAGCCAGTAATACTTTATTTTACATAGACCTTAACTACATTGTATCTACCTCATTAAGTACAATTTAATACACTGTGTAACAAACTGTACTAACATGTAACTACATTGTACATACACAATGGTTAAGGTACAATGTAGTTACATGTTATTACAGTTTGTTACACAGTGTATTAAGATTGTACTTAATGAGGTAGATACAATGTAGTTATGTAAGTTTAAGAACAGTAATATTGCCAATGTTGATTTTGCATTATCTGTGATGTAGTTAGTTTCATTTGATGCAATTGTATGTTACTTCAGAGCATTCCAACCACAGGTTTTTTAAGCACGGACATTGTTGCTCTCAGTATGATCAAATCTAATAATCAACATTTAAACAAGACTTCAATGAACGCCTTTCCTTATTATTTTCTTCCCAGTCTCTTTTCATATCTTTGCCTTCGCTTTGATGTTTCTGCCAGCTAGGACGCGAGTGGGTGCCTTCACTCTTCTGGCTAACATATAAACTCGAAACTCTGCAATTTACAGCCAACTGAACTCAAGAAAGTGAAACGTATTATCTCTGACAAGCGGTGAGTGAGTGGAGTCAGGAGCACATCACACCGAAAACTGAACATTATGAAAGAAACGCATGAAACTAGAATCGGTGTGCAGATGTTTTTTATTTTTTGGGAGAACAGGGGCGAGTGAAAGTTGCCTCCAGTGAGAGAGCAGTGTGTGGGAGCTGTATGTTTCAATAGAGCCAGCTAGATAAGGCTCTGCACTTCAACTGAGTTAATAATATCCCACTGTGATGGATTCTCAATCATCTGAGTATATGTGCACATAAGCCTGAAAATGCCCAGTCAGAAAACAATTCTGGATAGAGAGACCCAGTCAATTTTCAAGGCTTATATAGCTGATTGTACAGTTGCATAGCCAAACTCACACTGTCAGCTGTCAGAAAAGGCAGGTATAAAAGGGGTTGTGTTGAAAATGAATTGTGACAGAAAAAAACAACTAAAAGAAACACTGGATCAACGTCGAAAATCTCATGTCACTGAAACTGGTGCATACTGGTGGTACCTCGGCTGTTAGACTAGAGCCTAGAATAGCAGGTTGAAGGTTATACTAATAATAATAATAATAACAGTGGATAGATAAGTGTATACATTAACATAGGTAAGATTTAAAATATTATATTGTAAAAGTAATAACAAATAACTAAGAATGTGGTATTTATGAAGCTGAAAATATTCAGTTTTTTCTTGCTTGTACTGCTACTGATACCATGCTTTTGAAAAGAGGTATGACTCATTCACTTCACTGAATTCTATTGGTCTATTCCCCAGTTGTCCACAGCCCCTTGGGAAAAATAATAGCGAAATGACTGCAAGGGACTGTAATGGTAATGGGAATAGTTTTGAGGGAGGTATAAACACCTCACCACACTTTTTAGATGACATGTAGCAAAAGGCTGTTCACCAACATTATGACTATCATATTAGCATTTTATTGATATACAAAAACACCAATGGACTAAGGGAATGTTGGTCTGAAGGACAGCTTCACAAGAGGGCCAGCAGCACAAAAAACTATTGTTAAACTCTACAGCAGCCTCAGAAGAGCAAAAACAACTCAAAGGGGTCAAAACTACAAAAACAGTTCTTATGTAAAATTAAAAACAAAAAATGAAAAACTGAATTGAATTGCTACTGGTTTTGTTAGATACAATCTGTAATAATGTTTTAAATAGTCTTGCTGTATCTTCTTAGCATCTTAGCATTGTACCTACATAGACTACATTGATGCTGACTTGTCTGATGCAAGTAATGTTTTATATATTACCTGGAAGGAAAATAGTTTTTAGTTGTGTGCAAACAGTTACAACCAGCATCCAATAGGTGAAGTCTGCAGGTGTTTTATCTATGATACAGTGTCCGAATCTGCCAATTTCTATTGATCTGTTTGGGTCCAAGTACATGGCCTATGAGCACAACTGCTCCCTCCTCATATCTATGCACACATAATTCATTAAGAAGTAAGTCAATAATTTCTGCTGCTTTGAATATAACCCAAATCACAGCAATCAATTATTGTCAAACCATAACAAGGATAGAACTGCACCAGCGTGAAAATATATCCCATCAACTGTGCATGACTGCGCTCTGACGGAGCAATTACACAGCATTATGCATACTGAGGTCGTTTCAGTATAGCCCGGAAGTGTAACATTTGCAAGATTGTTGTATTTATCTACTTTGGATCATTAGATCTTCAATGGCCAGTAATCCATTGTGTTGGTTCTGGGCATCTCCAAAGTATTGGGGATGACATGCTTTCCCCGGGGGTAGTGTGGCGCCGAAGAGCCACCTGCGTTGATAATAGCCGGCGGATGTTCCCTACAATTATGAATATGACTGTGATATGATGGATATAAGTAGCAGCTGAGCATCATCAACAGCACTGAAGTACCATAATTACAAGAGGCTCTTTTAGTGTTTATATGAGAGGCACCAAAAGGACAGACTTCAGTCTCCCTTTAGTGCTGTGGATGTCCCGGGAGTTACCATAGCAACCCATAATTTAAAGCCACTTTGACTTTGGTGAACATTAAAGTCTGTTCTCACAACATTGACGAACAACAACATGTCTTGAATAATAATCAGCATAATAAGTAAATAATAAATAAATCTGTAAGAGTGGACAGTGGCAGTGTACCTTCTGCCTTACTGCGAGGAGATGGGTTCGATCCCCGGGTCAGCCACTAACAATCTCTGTCTGCATGTCCTTCCTGGTGTTACTATGGGTTTTCACAAGCTTCACCCTACCAATCTAAATGATAAATCTAAATTTCTTATAGTGAATAAATGTAGAAATTATCAGTTGTCTGTCAAATTTGTGACCAACAGGCACTTAAGAACGGATTGATTGCTTTTGCACTTTTTGGTGGCTCTCTGGTTGAGCTTTATTAACATCTACCAAAATCAAACAATATGGGTCAATTGTTAAAGTAGCAGGTTTGAAAACTAGCTAGCTGGCAGCCTTTCCAATCATTATTTACAAGCCCCCCAGTCCACGACAGAGACGGAACTCCACTAACAACACAAAGTTGAGCTAAACCAGGAGGTCCTCACTTAATGTCCATTAGCGTCAAGGGATTTCATATGTGAAGAATCACATTTGGATCTAAACACACTAAAAGACATCTATACGGGTCTTGGGAACTATTCACTGGGCCATTCCCCTAGTTCAGGCTACAGCTTCAATCTTGTTCTTATTTTAGTAAAGAAAACTACACAATACAGAAGGGACTACTAAAAACTAAAAACACAAAAAACTAGGAAATGTTTTTTTCTTTGGTTATTGCAGCGGCACTGGGCTCAAAATATGTCTCCAGACTCCCCCAGGACACATGACCAAGTGCTGCCCTAACTATAACATTTCTATTAAGTGTACAGGATATAAAGCAGTTCTTTCCTGTTACCCGGCAATGCTTCATATTTCATTTAGTATGCCCAACCTTTTGCACACAGTCTCCTCTCTAATGAGACCGAGAATAGCTTTGTGTCACGGCTTCAGCTAATGGTTAAACCCCATCTAATTATTGCTATTCTCGAAAAATAAAAAACATCCAAGTAATTACCAGCAGGCTTGAGCAACATATATGTAAATAGAGAGTGCCAATTTGTCCCCATTCTAGTTCACTTGCCCCCTTCAATATGTTTCACTATATGCAACGAGGCACAAGAAATAAATCCACACTTGGGTGGATCTTAATTAAGTGGCCTTTTCGCTGAACACCCACAGATATATTGACATAACCGAAGCGGCGTTCAAGATGGTACCACGCTTCTCTTTTAATCCAATGATCAAAGTTCTCCGGGCTACTTCCTGGTTCCTGCACATATTAAGCTCATTAAGAATTAAGGCGGAAGAAGGCTTAAAAAGAACCTTGAATTTCAACCCAACACATCCAGTAGCTGTGGGAAGTGCACAGCTCTGAGTAAACGGTGTGAGGTAAAGACGAGAGAGATGGCAATTTCAATCAGTCTTTTGTACTGTTTAAGTTATAGTGATAGTGTTATGGAGTCACTTTAAGATAATTAACACAGTGAGTGCTTTATCAAAAACAGGTCAAAATAACCAAATGTAAATCAGATGAAACGGCATTCTAAAGGCTCATTTATGCTGCCATTTCATACGTAAATAAGTGAGTTATTAATGTTTTTGTTGCGTCCATGGTATTATTAAATAACTGGCTGGGGGCACTAGATGCTAGTCAATGATTTTACCTGGACGGAAGCCGAGCAAGCAAACATGGCATCTCCTGAGCTGCTTTTTTCACTACATCACTTGTCATACACAGAAAGATGGCAAAATTGGTGAAAAAGTGGTGGCGTGTGCAGTCTCTGAATATACAGAACTCATGTACTGCTCCGTAGGCATCCGCAGGCATCCGCAAGCTCTCTAGAGACAAATCTAACTACAGACAGAATAAAGGCAGATGACCTATCCACGGTCACATAACAAAATGTCCTGTTCATCCCTGCTTTCAAGAATATATTTCCAAAGGCCCCTCTTGACTAATCCCAGTTTGTGCCTCTGGTGTCTAAACGTTCGGATTACAGAGCTAACCACTGCTTGTTCTAAAATTAGCCAGATTCTCAGCTGATCGCAAAGCCAGAAGGTCGTTTAAAAGACTTGCCTCTGTGAAGGCATTTTTCAGTGATCCTCAAAGACGTTTGGTGTTGGGAGCCTAGAGGCTGCCACTAGACAAGCTGCTAGTGTCGCTCGCAGATGTCCTTATCGTGTCTTTACAGATGTGGCAGCACATCTGGCAGCAACAACACCATCAATGGAGCGTCATATCCTTCCAATGTATATGCTTTGAGTTAAATCAGTCAGCTACAAGAACACAGCTAAAAAATACAAAGCTAAAATTACATAGAAAAAGTTTTGCACCCTAAAAAAAGTGTTATGCAAAGATGATGGACAACTAGGCCTGTGCTGTCGTCCCCGACAGCAAGGTGTATATCGGCGAAAACGGCCCCATACGTCTGCCCCGTATGTCTGCCCCATACGTCTGCTACAACTGTTACCAATGGGACCTTAATCACTTTTTTGATTTGTCTGGATGTTTGTGAAGAATGTTTTTGCCAAATTTAGAAAATTCCCTAAAGCTGCATT
>JAVQKC010076633.1:0-19328 GCA_036025475.1 Philypnodon macrostomus | reverse complement strand
ACACTAATGTTTGATTTAACGGTATCAGACTGTGTTTTTTTTACGTGTTACAAATGACCGAGGTTGAAAGTTATTGTGAATACGCCATTAACGTTTGAACAATGTTGAGAGTTATTGTGTGAACACGTTTAATAAAGTTTGACTGACGCCTCATGGTCCGGTGCGCCTTATATATGAAAACATTTCGAAAATAGACCATTCATTGACAGTGCACCTTATAATCCAGTGCGCCCTATAGTGCGGAAAATACGATACTTAATTATTTGAGTTAAAAGTATACATACTTACTTACATAAAAAGCACTTATGGTTCTTCAGCAGCCTTGTCCCGGTAGTCTGATCTGAAAAACTGTGTGCTATTCCGATGCTTAATTAGAAACAGAAATCTTTCAAGTGCTTCAGTCTGCCTAAAATAAATAGTGTAAGATTGTTTTTTTCCATCTGCTGTATATAGTGGATCTCCTCAGAGACCTCTACATCTCGGTGCCTTTGTGTGCCCTCTGGCCTATGATAGATTCCCTGAAGAAATGCCTTCTTGAGCTTCATCTTCTTCATTACTACATCTCAGTCCCTCCCACTCTTCACATCCAGAAACACTACCACATCTGAGCTATCTAAGTGATTTATCATCACCCCTATTCATATCAAGGTGTCTCGTTGGGATTTCGCTAATACCTGCTCTCCTTAACTATTTTTACTGTGCAATAAAAGTGAGCAGTGAAGAATAAAGCAGCTGTTTGAGGCGTAGAATAGAGAGCAAAAAGAAACAACACAGACACCCACACGCTCGCTGCTTCCAACACCACCAATTAAACAGTTTTGAAGTTCGGAGGTCTTTGTTTCTCGTTGTGTTCTTACATCCGAAGTTGTAACTGTAGATGTGGTGTCATTAGCTGTCTTACCCCTAATTATATCGCCGAAACTCTTTTATGGAATCACGTCTGTCCGCGCCCGCAGATCCTACGTGTGAACGCGATAACTCAAAATTGCCGGGATAACGTTCAAATTTTACACACAGGTACATATCACAAAGTTTAAACGGGTTCAGATCTTCAGAACTTTATGATGCCCCGTGAAGCTGTGATCAGGTAAAGGCCGTGCAACTCTTCACGTGAGTTTAGGACGTGGGACAGACGTGGAAGCCCGTTGTAAAGGGCAGTTCAGGAGCGAGAGAGAGAGAAGGGGTAAAGGTAAAGTCCTTGTTGTTACTGCTCTCAAATCAACACGTTACTGTTGTATGATTATAAAAGAGCATGTATAAAGCCTTTCATGATATTATCTTTCTCCCATCTTTGTTAAAAACAGCGCTCTTTCTTTCGCAAATGTTTGCACCTACTTCTGGCTCGTACTATTTTTATACACAGTCTTACCTGCCATAGTCTTGATAAGTCAGATCTTCGAGTCAACTCATCTACATTGCCTCCTCATTGTTTTTTAGCTCATTCCCCTGTTTTGCGCGTGTAATAATAATAATAACTTTTCAAGACACCCAAAGTGCTTTATATATTTTTTGTATTATTCATTCACTCCACAGTCACACCTGATGATGGTAAGCTACTTATGTAGCCACAGCTGCCCTTGGGCACACTTACAGAAGCGTGGCTGCCCGTTTGCACCTACGGCCCCTCCGACCACCACCGAACACCACCACATTCATTCATAGGCAATGTGGGTTAAGTGTCTTGCCCAGGGACACAACGACAGTGTGTGCTTGGACGGGGACTCGAACCACCAGCCCTCTGGTTGAAGGGCGAGCGCCTACCCACTGCGCCACTGCCGCCCCATGTACACCTCCTTTTACCATATTGATTCAAAATTGGCGGCCTCTTCAGTTTGCACCTGCCAGAGACGCAAACCTAACGCCTTAACCTCATGTGTGCCAGGGTTTGCTCCATTTATTGCAGGTTTTACTCAATTTGTACGCAATGATTGAATGAATGTGAACACACTTTGAGACTATGCTTCAGATGATTTTCTAATTTAGTGGGATCTTATTTCTCCCTCCCTCTTTCCTCACCTTCATTCTTACCTGTTCCCGATGCGTTTTCATCATGCACATCTCCACACTTCCCCGGCCACTTGTAGTGCACCCTTTTTCGACTGGCACTTTTCTCCCTTCGCCTGGCCCTGCTGGCTCTTCATCTCCTGCTCCTCCATGCCCCTCTGATAGGCCCCTGTAATGAGGTCCAGGCTCTCACAGCACCGCAGTCATCTCCCTTTGGCAGGAGTAAACAACCAATCATACATCATCTCTGGCATGACCCTCAACCTATCAGAAAGCAGATCAAAGCGACAAGGAGAGGAGTGCACACTGCCACCAGCAATGGACAATCATTAAGTAACAAGATGAGAAATAGTGTGTGGGGAGAACAAGTCAATTCTGCACAGTGAAAAAAACTAAATGGATGGCAAATAAAAGGTTGTTTTTGCGGGAGCTTAAGTGGTAAAACAAGGCGAGAAAAATTAAGTGAAGGAGATGTAGAAGGGCAGACAGCACCACTAACAGTTTCTGCCATGTGCCATTAGTTCTCAACAGGAAGGAGCAAAAACACAACTTTACACTTTAATCAATTCAACAAAGAACTCTCAAAGGCTTCCAACTGTCCTTTACGGCTTACCAAAATAGACTGTGTCAGAACCCTCTAACCGGTCCATTCCTTCATGCTTTAAATAACACTGACGTGATGCACATGAAAAAATAAACACAGAATTAGTCACTACAGCAGGACTATAATAAAAGGTCTTTGGTGCTGGGCAATGATACATTTATATTTGATTTACAAAGAGATGTAGCTTTAAATTACTAATGGAAGACTTGTTCACTGTCTGCTTCACTAATCTGACCAGTGGCCACCAGACACTTGGATACAGAAGCGTAAGTTTTAAACAGCTGCAAACTTTTGGTCAAGATACTGAATGTAACTAGACAATCCCCAACCAGGTGCATATGCATTTTATTTATATTTTTACTTTTTTTCGATTTTTATGTATGCAATTAATCAATAACATAGGGTCATTGACATGGTGGAGGTGACATGACATTATTTATGGGTTCTGTATTATATGTCACTAAATGGATATCTAGAGCACCATTCTAACTAATATTCATCACAGATTTAGAAAAAAAACCCTAATGCACACTGAATTGATGGGCACATTGCACATATATCATGATTTGTGGGATTGGCTTGGTTAGCTGAATTTAAATGCACTGATTCACATCTTCTATTGATTGAAATAATGGACCATGCAATCAGCGAACCGTGTCTACCAGGCATTATTTCATTTGAATATGAATGACAGCCAATGACCACCCTTTCTCCCCTTTCTCTTTTTTATTGATCTCCTATACCCATGATGAATTGCAAGTGGCAGGACCAATCACTAAATAAAATGAGATGATTTGATGATGAGGCAACACTTTATTTGACATAACCCCTAACTACATTGTATCTACCTCATTAAGTACAGTTAAAAGTAAGTACAAGTAAGTAGTAAGGATGTCATATAATGCATACAATGGCATAAGTGGTGGTGAGAATGACCCTCCACTGTCTTGATTTTTTTTTTACTTTGAATATACAGTAGCACTGCTGTGTTCTGTCTCACTATATAAGTGTATATACTTCTCCACAGGCCTGTCTTTCCACATAACTGTATTGTGTTCACCTCACATAGCACAGCATGGGAAAGTCTGCGTATGCATCAAGCAGAGAAGCCCACTTTTAAAAAGGCCTCTCAAAGGCAAGTGCCAACGCCCAGAGCAGGTTCTTGCATTATTCATGTTCATTTACACAAGCTTCCATCTCCTTAGCATGGGTTCATCTCACTTTGAGCACTGCATGCTGTATGAGGAAGGCACAACAAACCACTGCACTGAGCTGTAGTCCATTCAGAATTAGACACAATGCTCTGAGTGAAATACGCTGCCACCGCAGGATAGAGTGCTGCTGGCTCATTATGCGCCAGGTAGCCGCTGGCTAAGTAGCCACAGGCAGCTGTTTTGCATAGGAAGTGCATATCTTCTGTGTATCAATGTATCATTTCCCTCTTACTTATTAAAGGTCCCTTGTGTGTGATAATGACTTGTACTAAATACAAACCCAGGCTAATTTAAAACCTCTGCATATGAAACAATGAAGTTCTGCATCTTTCGTTTTGATCTTTTAACATCACACTAAGTCCTACAGTCAGGAGGTTAGGCCTTTAAGAATAGTGTTGCCTTCTCATTTATTGAGGGTGATGCCGTTGATGATCATAGTTACACAGATAAAAGGACATGGACGGGGATTAAGACATGACACAGCGAACAGCATGATGAAGCTTTCCTTTGATGCAAACACATTCTTGTTTATGTTGCACTGCATGCATTCAGCATTGTGCATCAGAATAAAAAGCTCTATTCCACTCAGGTATATCCTGCATGAACTACTGTTTGATCATTCTACACCACACACAGAGTTGCAACTCCAATACCCCACGGATAAGACAATATCTTCCTCTGTGGACACTCAAAGTGAAGCAGGTTGTTACAAAAACAATGGAAAACTGCAGTATTACAGGGCATTTGACGTGTGTGTGTGTGTGTGTGTGTGTGTGTGCGTGTGTGTGTGTGTGTGTGTGTGTGTGTGTGTGCCAGAGCAAACCTACACACCTGTGGTTGTCAAGGCAACATCTCAACAGCCCCTCCTTGTATTCGGCGGGGGAAATCAGAGATCCGAATGACTGCTGTCCCCCCTCCACTGCCCTCTTTGCCAATGACACAGATACTACCATCCATTCCACTGTCTCCCCGGGGCAGATGAAACCTTAAATGGAGCTTTAATGAAATCTCCGGGATTGTCCTGTGGCTTGATCACTCGAGCTCCACTCACAAGGGTGGTCCTTCCTCTTCTCCTCTGTGCAGCCACTAATTGCAGGGCCTCAGGAAAAAGCAATGGAAGAAGATAAAAGGTGGGAGGGGATTATAGAAAAGAAAAGGAATTAAAAGAAATGTACTGCATCCAAAGGTCACATGTGACACAGATCACGCACAGAACCCACTCCGCCGACAATATTGTAAAACTGCAATCAATGCTTCCCCAAACAAGCAGCCCCCTGTGGAACTCATTGTTAAAAATGAATATTTAATTAGTGCTAGTGAAATTAGTTCACTGACAGTAGGCGGTGCTGCTGCAGATCATTGAAGCCCTGGTAATTGGACTGTTCCATAGTTATGCTGTGTATGTGTGCGTGTTCGCTGTAGCTTGGAAAGATCAACAGGCTGCAGGCGGTGTGCAGTGCAGACCCCAAACGTCATGTACTTTACTGTTGCTGATTATCATAGAGCGCAAATATAGGGCTATTAATAAAACAGTAAACAAAATAATTGTAAAATTGTAGACTTGTTGAAGTGCTAATTATCTGTGCTATTAATCTATTTATTTATCCCAAGGAAGTTATGTTTTTGCCAACATTGGTTTGTTAGATGTGTCGATAGTCTATTAATAGTAAGATGAAGTAACTTAGAAACTAACTTTTTTTATTAAAGGCAATAAAGGAAGAAAATACTCTGGCGTGAATACATTGCGAGGCGGAGCCAAAAAGTAACCCACAAGCAGTCAGACATTTTAGTGGATTCTTGACCATTCTGATAATAACTTTGAAGCCCATGGATAGAACATGTACCTAAATTCCCAGATTCAGCCTTGGTCTCTGTACCTTCACTGTTGCGACATGGGCTAATGCCAAATGGATTAGAAATGTGTACTTTTATGATTATTTTGAATGGCAATGCAAATGGACCATTGCCATAACTTGACAGATTTGACTATAAAAGTTGGCTTTTAAAAAGGTTTGAGCTGTGTACTATACCATTTGTGAGACGGAACTAGGATAAGATAAAAAAAATAAATACAAATCAGAATATGGTTGAAAATTCTAAACTGATCTATTGCCATGACACACTTCGGACACACTCTCCTTCATTCACTGTACAGTAGATCAACTACACTTTAACAGCCTGTACTGTACATAAAGGCTTGGAGATAATAGGCAGGTAATTAAGGCCGCCCCGCTCCTCCTCTTATGATTAGCCGAGACACCTACGATAGCTAACCTCAGTCCTCATCAAAGCGCAGCATCTGTTCCAGCCCATAGCTATATCAGTGTTTTCCGACTTTGTCCCAGTGGTGCCAGCTTTAATTAGCAAAGCCAGGAGGAGGAGATGACTTACCTTGCAACCTCTGCAAACATTATTAGTATTATTTAGAGCTTTGCAAATCCCCCCCACCCCCCTTCCCCCTATGAGTGTATCTGTGATGTTTGCATAACGCAGTGCTTCTTGCTGCCAGCGCTAAAAGTCAAAATTTGTGCTCAAGCGTTTAAAAATTGCAATATATATTTTTTCTTAGTTCTGATTGACAAAAATATATTGTGAGTCTTCATTATGTAAATTCTACAACATTAAGTTTGGATTTGCAAGCTCTTCTCCATTGTCGTGAATGGTTTATCCTCCCCAGGGTGACGCCTAATGTGAGCATTACCACAGTTGCCGACAGTAGCTATGGTGTAACAAAAATATTCTTTAAAAAGCTGCATAACTTCCAGACAGCTACACAATTAACTAGCCTCTAACTCAGTGTGTTTTACTGCTTTGCTCCAGACAACTCAAAAAACAGCACGCGATGAAAGCTGATCAAAGATTTATTCGTGAGGTAATTTACATTTGATTATGGCTCTGATGTCTGAGTTAGAGAGAATGATTTCCAAAGTTTCACCTGTTATTTTTCCAGCAGATTGGACCACAGGCCTCTTGGTATTCCGATTGTGTTAGTGATGCCATCTGTTTGTCAACATTTAAATCTTTTTGTCAGGGCCAATTATGTTTATTAAGGATGCTACGAAGATCGTGGGCCATGCACTGCGCCAAGTCAATCTGTCCTGAGCTAACCTTGGTAGAAAAGTGGTCAGCACAGCAAGGAAGTTGAAGATTTTGTTTCTGGACTGGGTGGTGTCTTTCTGTGTGTAGTTTGCATGTTCTTTTGTGTCTGAGTGGGTTTTCTCCATCAATCTAAAACATGCGCAATAGGCTAATCCGTACCAAGATCCTGGTTCAAAATCAAAAGGATGTCTGGACAGTTAGGTTTAAAAGGTCTACAGGTGGGTCAAATGCAGAGACAATAAAGTATACTTTACCATAAATTAATGTCAAAAGTGTATTGTAAATGGTGTTGTAAAATGCCTTGTGTGTACCGAATAGCCCCTGTTCTTTGGTCATGTGAAGTAGAAGCTTTTGGAGACAACTATGACCTATGTTAAGGAATATCTTTTAATTTATAAATCAATTCTTTGATTGCTTCTTCCATATCTACATCACCTCCAGCAGCTAAGCCTGCGCTCTCAGGACCTGCTTCTGTTCTCTTTGCCCAGAGCTTGCACTGAACTGGGAAAAAAAGGCCTGGATTCTCAACATGTTATTCTTTCAAATCTCTTTTAACTGAACTTGAAACTATATCCTTTACCTGTAATTGTTTCAGTTAATTCAGTCTCTATTGGTCTTACATTGCATTTGTTTGTATTGATACTCTTGACCAGGACACTCTTGCAAAAGAGATTTGTAATCTCAATGAGTTTTTTTTCGGGTTAAATACAGGTTACTACAATAAATACATAATAGGCCCTACTTTACAAAACCATAGCCTTAAAACAGGGGGCTTTAAGTAAAGGGAAAGCTACAATCATAGAGGCATAAAGCCATTCTAATGCGTTAACCCAGGTAGACGTAGAAACACTAAAACGTGTCTCACAGTAAATACAGACTAAAGAGCATGAGCTAGATTAGGGCCGGGAGAAACATCAAACACAACATGTCTAAATACATAAGAAACAAACAGAAAGCATCGGCGCTCCTCTCTTTGTGCCAAGTATCAGGCTGCTTGTTTAAGATGTGCAGCCGTGTAATGTCAGTACGATCAGCGGCAGGGATAGATTTCATTAAGATAAAGCTCCACCAGCAGCTGAGGTAAATGTATTTCAGGTGATAAAAAGCACAGATCTTGTTTTCCCAAAGTCTCGTCTTGGCACAGGATTTGAATGAGAATAGTGCAGTAAAGTTTCGCGATGAATTGCTTCACTCCCCTGGCTGCTGAGCGAGACAGTGTTTTAGTCTGTGCGTGGTGCTTTATGGGACTAGACTCAAATAAGACAGGTTTGAAAGTAGGTGTTTTTTCTTGAAATAAAAGAAAGTTTAGAATTACCTGGTGTTAGAGGTTTCAAGAGAGTTGAGCTTATCTCAGCAACTACTGGCCTTGCGCCTCATTCACACTGAATGCAGTACGTGTGCTGTACATGTCCAGGCAAATCCCCTCTCGCTGGTGTATGTGGAGCACAGAGCTGTACATTGAGTGTGTATGTGAAGCCTGTGTGTGTATGTGAAGCCTGTGTGTGTGTATGTGAAGACGCATGCGGAGTCCGGCAAAAATAAAATCCTTGCCTATTTCTTCCACAGCGCCGGATCCGGACACGTACTGCAGCAGCTGGTGTGAATGAGCACAGACTTCAGTGGTTTCTTTTTCCACAGGAGCTTATGCAGTGCCCGTTCCGTGTCCGTACCGCAGTCAGTGTGAATTAGGCATTAGGCAAGGTAGGCACTGACAGATAAGGAGCTAATAAGTCTGGCCAAACAATACATTCAAAGTCTCTTCATTAGCTGCTAATCATCATCCTAAATACAAAAGAAATGCAGAAAAAGCGTGTGACTCGGATCAAAGTTTCAAGTGTCTTGCTGTTTCTGATGCATGCAGATGCTCAAAGGCAAACCAATTTTCACTGAAAACTAAATCTAAAATCTAATGATTGCAATCACAAAGGGTACAAAGCATTTTTGTCCTGTACATTAAAAACAGAAATACATAAACACTTTACATAGCCATCAATCACATTGTCTTAATACAATGCACAAAAATACATCACTTGTGAGAACACATGCCCAAACCACCCACATATAGGCTAGCCATCATTTCAAATAAAGGTAGCCTATATTACGGAGGATGTTTGTCACAATGAGAATTAGCTGGATTTACATTTACTGTTTATTGTCTGATTTGAAATAAACAATACCTAATAAATACAATATACCTTGTATTGTGTGGAAAATAATGCAGCCCATCTTGAATAGACTAAAAATAATGCATGGCATCTAAACATACAGCTGTTGCTATGATTTCATTGAGGTAGAGTCCTTGGAGAGAGAGCTGCTGTGAATGCCACTTGGCTGGGTCAGAGGTCAAGCAGACAGAGCTATAGAGATAGAAGAGATGGATTTAAGTGTGGACTGTGTGTGGAGTCACTGCCCTTCAGGGACCGAAAGGCTCCAAAGCACTGAAGCCCAACTAATGACAATCTAATAGCCCGCTATCAAGGCCTGGACCATAGCTCGAGTGCACACAATCCACCATGTACATCAACAGCAGCACGCAACAGCCATACAGCCAGAGATATGGTGAATAATAAGCTAATTATTCACAGATAAGTCCATCTCTGATAAGACGGTGAGTCATAATCAATGTGAGATTGGTGTAAAAAAAATAAAAATAATAATTAACCAGCTGTGAAAATGAAAAGTAAAATGGTGTCCAATAGGGATCTGATGAAGTACTCTGGAAACTGATGTAGATTGTGGATTTTATTATTTAATTTTGGGGGCTGCGTAGTGGTTAGCGTTATAACTTCTCTGAGTGGAGTCTGCATGTCCTCCTGGTAATAATGTGGGTTCTCTCCAAGTATTCCAGCTCCCATCCCGCCAACCAAAGACATGCATGTGTTACAAGAATTGGTGACCCTAAATTCCTCCTACTGGTGACATAAAATTAGTTTATGTCTGTGTATCAGCCCTGTGTATTCCAGCTTTCCAACTTGAAAATACAAATGGATAAAAATTGTCACTTGCTCCATAAGTAGCTTGCAAAGTCTCTGGACTATAAAGACAGTATACATTTTCAACTTTGGATTACTTAATATAGTCACCCGCAATTGATCTGAAGTGAATACGTTCTTTGATTTTGATTAACTGTCATGTGAGAAAATGTACTTAACATTTGCTGATCCCAGTACATGTAGCTGTGAATTCATGTAAACACAAACACTCCTTCTGTGACCAGTGTTTACGTCGAAAGCCCCGCACAAACTGATTCAATTAGAGAATGATTAAGCATGACCTGTGATAGAAAGACATGAGCCTACAGCATTAGCAGAGAGATGCTGACATAGCACAATGGCGGATCAGTAAGCACTAGGGAGCGCAGATGCCTGACCTCTGTCGCCCCACTGCTTCACACATATGTCCTCCAGCAATTAGATCACTGACAGCTCATTGAGTCTTAAATGATGTGATGACAACCTGGCTGAAAAAGCTTTTATCTGGCCAGAGGTGAATCTGCACAGTAGCCACTCCAAATTGGATACAGCACAATTGCATGTGAAACGTAATAAAGCATTGTGAAAAATAATCAAATCTATTCAAAACAGTGAATAATAATAACAACAGAGACAAATGGTAAACATGACATTTATTTTAATATCTGTAATATAATTTTTATTTGATTTGATTGATTCATTTTTGGACTGCAGTATGTTTTGTATTGTTAACATAATATCCCAAAAGGTATTGCAGACTAACATGCCTATATTGTCCTGTATAAAAAAAACAACTCTGCAAGCCACCAACTGTCCATCATTTCACATACTTTATAGCAGACGTTAAAGCTGAATGTGGAGGCTTTGTGTGACAATTTTAATTAACCTCCAAACAATAGAAATCCATTTATTGCACTCCTCTGCCTCATTAGAACAATGTGAGGTGAGTTTATAGAAAACCATTGTCCTTACTGTATTTTATAGTTCCCCTCTATTTCTTTTCTTCCTATGTGTAGCTCTCAGTCAATCACAGCTTACAGACTAGTGATGTGGAGTGATGAGTCGTATTTTTCAATTTACATACAGAGTACAGCTGTAGTCTGTCTGTTAAATGCTGGTGTAATGTTTTTACCCCAGTTAGGGCCACTTCACGTTGGGAACCCCTGATCTAGATCACTGTTTCTGTATCAGAGCAGCAGTGGCTCAAATAGAGCTGGCTGCCTTGAAATAGGAAGCTTTGATTCCCAATGGAGTTTGCTCATTCTTGTGTTGTTTGGTTGGGCAAAACACATCACTAATATTGTCTACATTGTTTTAGTGTGATTAGTCTGTTTTTCTGTTGGTCACATCTCAGTCTGCACCAAGGCACCTGTGGCCACAGTGGTAGTTCGTTGGAGTGAATGAATAATGAACTCAGTTGTAAAGGGTCTTGTATATATTTTGTTGGTATTTTTTGCAATGTGCTACAAACCATATTAATGGTGTGGTCCAAGACTGACTCCATGTTCCACGCAGAAGCAAGTGGATGCCATCTGCTGTCACTTTGATGAACTAATGGCACAAATGTTAAAAACACAAGATGATCTTTGGGCTTGTAATGAAGTCCCGCTCTTAATCTCTGTACTGATTTAATAGGCTTATAGATTAATAAATAAGGCTTTGTGTACCACACACGACACACAATTTATTACCTGTCCAGCTAATTAAATGGATAAAGATATATGTATGGAAGAGAGAGTGAGATGAGAGTGGGATGAGGGGCTGAGTGGAAGAACACAGAGAAGTGAATTGCTGCATGTGATGAATATGGTGAGCCCTTCCCCAGCAGCTACATTCACTTTAGCCTGACAATTGAGTGAGCTGCTGTAGATGTAAAGTCACCCGATTCAAGATAGACACTATATTATAGACTCGGGCAACATACTGTTTTGTATTAAATATGTCGTAGGCATGGGACAATATAGAATCCTTGTCTCACGATTATTGTGGACAAAGTAATTGCGATTAATAATAGTATTGCGATAATTAGGCCAATTAATGAATGGGTATGAAAATGGTCCAAAAAGGCATTTTTATGTTGCAGGCTAAATATATTATATGCTACATATTTATTGCAGTCAGTTTTCCCTGTGGGTCAATATTAACTGGGGATAGAATGTTTTATGTTGGTGATGCTACGTTTCATTGAAAAATAAACAGCTGATCGACCAAATTTGTTTTAAATAAACAAACAGCAACTACAAAATGTTAGCCTATAAATTCATCTTACAGCAGCCAATGTTCAATAAATATAAAATATATGTGTCTGAACATCAGCCCTAACCACTATATAGTGCCCTATATGACTGTATATAGTGCCCTATATAGTGGTTACGCCATTTTGAAGAATTGTCCAAACGTCTATTGAATGAAAAAGTAGCGCAATCAAAATTTCCCATAATGCATCATGAAAAGTAGTGAGCATCGATAGTCTCTAGATGGCCAAATATATCCCAGAATGCTTTGCGAGTCCTGGAGAAAAACCTTTAAAAAAAACCCCATTGCTCAACATTACTGACTCTAAAATCTACTGAAGTTACGATAGCCTACTGCGTTACCCTACAGTTACATACACATGACAGCCCATTTACACTGATGATAAATGCAATCGATTACAGCTTTACAGCCACTAGTCTCGTCAGACACTTTATTAGAGGTAAAATAAGCTCACACTTTGATTGTTAAGTGTCAGCATCTACAGGCCGACACAAGAGCTCCTTCATTGGGCAGAGAGGCCTCGGCTCAAAACAACTACAAACCAGCTGTGTGCACCGCCACTCGCAACCAATGGGACTTAATGCTCACAACACAAGACAAGCTCACGTCTCATCAATTATCTAATCAAGATTTATGTGAATGGTGCATGAAGGGAGGGTTTGGTTGTCACAAATTTTACATTCAACAGAATATCTCAAAAAAGATACCTCTTACAGATTCACTTTTAATATCAAACAAATTCGTGAAAAAAGTATTGCCTACAATTACTTTACAACCTTACGCTCCTGTATCTTGTTCAATTCAAAAGAAAAAACACCTTGTAACAACCACCCCCATGTCAGGGACCTGGACCTTTTTAATACAGTACAGATGCATTTCTACAATGGCTGCAGAGTCTAATAACAGGATCCTCATCCTCGTTCTAACCACCGCTGCAGGTGCAAATAAACCAGTATCTGTGGTGATCCATGTCAGCCAACATCTCAGTGATTCACTCTGCCTTCAGCTCATTATACAACTGAGAAAGAGATTCTCACAGTGCCCTGCAATCAGACCCCCACAAAACAAAGGATAACAATTAATAACATGTTTTGCACGGAGATGGCTGATTAATATCCTCCACAGCAACTGGAAAAAAGACATTCAAACTATATAAAAACGTGAAGTACGTGCTTTACTCAAGATTTCACATTACTCCACTTGTGAGCATTTGATACTTTTACCAAGGGCAAAGGGTATATTAAAGTACATTATTTATTAGTTGATTTTCTGAAGATGATCCCTTTCCCTTTCTCATTAAACTACTTCAAATTACATTCTATTATGAAACTATTCTTTCCATTCCCTTGTACTTGAAGTGTAATAGAAAAATTTAAAAGAAAAAAAGTCTATCTGACACTAAGAAGGGCTGTGGAGATGTAAATTGCTAATTTCGGGGGGAATAATAAAGGACAATGCAACTGGGCTCAGCTGGTGAAAAAGGCAATCCCACTTCCATTAGGGAACTCTGTGCTCTCCTGCAGTGAAGTGCCTGTCCTATCATTGTGCTCCTATTAGTGACTAATTTAAAAAGAGGTATTACACTCCACTGTTTACCGGCCTGATTGAGACCAGGAGGCTTTCCCTAGCACTAATTTCACTGTGATGTCTTGCTCGCTTTTACTCAATGGCCACAGGACCTTTAGCTAACCTTTCTACTGTTTTCTCCTTCAGCCAAATGCCACATGACTTTGGTGTAAAAGGGGGGCATATTATGCAAAATCTATGTAGTGCTGGCTTTGGCTGATGGAATGAAATAGGAGTTAGGGTTAGGGAGAGTGTCTCAACAAGCAACAAAGCTGAGCCTGTTTAGCCGAAAAACAGCTCTAAATATGTTTTCTACATTTTAAAATGCTAATCATATTCAAAAAGCATAATATTGCTTGTGTAAGGTTGTAAGGTCTTTGAATACACACATACAAGGCAGATTGCAAATTGCCAGAATAATTTCAATATCATTTCAACGAGCAATCTTCCCTTTTATATCCAAATTAAGAAAATCTTTTTATTAAATACTTTCCCAGCTAAGGTAGTATACATTATACATATATTTATTAGTAGCATGATTTTGAAGGTTATCCACTAATCACTAAATAATAAATTACATATGATCCTATATTTTGGATATATTTTTGCTGATAGTTCCGTATATCCAACCCCTTATCTGTTTTTCACAAAATGTCTTTGGTGTAGGATTGCCTGATCTCGGTGTGTGTGTGTTTTTGGTCAACGAGACAAAGCAAGGAGGACATGTTTTGGCTTTGAGGATTTAAAGAGGCAGACAGGGTTTTTGACTGACACATTGGGAGTCAAAGCAGAGATTCGAAGGACAGGCAAAAGTTATTGACAGTCAGCTTTTCCTCTTATGATGCTGGCCTACTGTGATCAACAGTGTCAGAGGAGCTCTGTCTGTTTGCCCGTGTGCCACTTTCATCCTCACAGACATCTTGCTGGGGGCGGGAGCAGGGAGAGACTGTGTATGAGATGAAATCAAATGATGCTGCAGCTGTGGAGTTTTTTTATTTTTTTATTTGGCCAACTTCAAACCACCTGCTGACACCTGGCACATTGTTCTAACAGTGAAACAATCACACTTTTTTCTTTCTTTGTGCTGCTTGCAGAAAGTTGTAAATTTGTCTTTTTATGAACATAATTGAAATGTGCAAGCGGTGGGGACCATCAATTTGCAATGCAGAAAATGTTTTGCCTCAAATAATAAAGATCAGTTAGGTAGGTAAGTATCACATCGGTCCACATAGTTATTTGGTAATTGCTCCCTCAATTACAAAGCAGAACTCCCCAGCTTATGCTCAGCAATGGACGTGTAATTAGTAACCAAACATGTTGTATGGCAGCATTAAGCTTTGTTGGCAGGGCATGGCCTTCCAGCAGGCTCTGTGGTCTGCCAGAGTGTGTTTAGCCAACATGTACAGTTTGTGAGCCATGCCCTAAGCATTTGAAGGCACAGAAAGCATACGGGGATAACAGCATCTCAAAGAGAGACCAAATCCAATCCAATAACATCTCACTTTTACAAGAATCTTTATTAAAGCTGAGCTGCTGTGATGTTTCAGATGCACATGACTCATGACCGTTTGTAATTATTTATACATTTTAGAAACCCAAGAGAGAGAGGGATTTGATGGGGATTGAAATATCTTGCTAAGCTAAAGCTCTAGTTCCTGGTGTGTGGTAGAACACAGAAGACAGTCTTGATGTATTATGGCTATCTCTGGGTCCTGTACCTATATCTATTCAACAACCAGTTAAATCTTACATTTCCATACTTACAGACAACAAATCACTGCCATCAAGAAAACTGGCCCTTCAAGAAAAGAGCGGGTAGCAGACTAACTGAAAGCTTTATTGAAAGGTTCATTCTGCGGTTATGTTCTTGGGAAAGAAAGATAACCCATCGATGCCATGTCTCTATCAGTCTGCCCTAGAGCAGGTGTACCAGGTATATCAGGCTAAACCAGCCCCGCCTAATGTTTTTTCTTTTCTTTAAACGACGGGTCTGGTCCCTTGCTGATAGAAAATCTTTTCTCAGCGATAGTGCAGTTGGAGCTGTTTACAAAGTTCGCTAACGTACAGGCAGTGGGTGGCTTTTTAGCTTCATGTCTAGCATTACTGATCAATAAAGTCCACCCTTTAACATTTACACAATCAGCACGAAACCAGACTAATACCTCTATACACAACGTATAAAATAGGGACATATTTAGTAGGTTTGCCAGCCTAACGCCTCATTCACACTGAATGCAGTACGTGTGCAGAGCGGTTTCCGTACGGTCTTCTTCCGGGCTAACATTCACACCGAGTGCGGCCCGTGTGCAGAGCGGTTTCCGGACTGTCATTCACACCGAATGCGGCCCGTGTGCAGAGCAGTTTCCGGACTGTCATTCACACCGAGTGCGGCCTGTGTGCTGTACGTGTCCAGGCAAATCCCCTCTTATTGGTGCATGTGGAGCACGGAGCTGTGTGTATGTGAAGCCTCATGTGGAGACCGAAAAAAATTGAATCCTTGCCTATTTCTTCCACAGGACCGGCTCCGGACACGTATAGCACCTCAGCTGGTGTGAATGAGCTCAGACTTCAGTGGTTTCTTTTTTTTGGGAGCTTCTGCAGCGCCCTTTTGGTATCCGTACTGCAGTCAGTGTGAATTAGGTGTAAGTAGCTGTGGCAACCAAGGTTTTACGCAGAACATATAATTCCCAACATATAAAGCATTTTTTCTCTGTTGTTGATTACATAGATCATTACAAATATCAATGTTAATCATATTCTGAGTGCACATTGTGACTACTTTTGCATCTATTGTTTTAAGCAAACCCGTCAAGCTATCCTCCTTCACAATCCCACACCTCTCTCTCTCTGCAGTCCACCTGAGATGTGTTATGACATATTCCACAATACAGTGTTTGAGTAGATGTAATCTGCTGTAGCATTTATAGCCAAGAAGCTAACCAACCCACATTTCCTTCAGTTAAATATGAGTGCAGTGTATCTAGGCTGTAAAGCAGGAAGCTGGGATCATTACACCCCATCATGGTAAAGTACTCACACAAACAGCTCAGATGACAAATAGACATGGAGAGGCCGCACTCTGATGAATGCTGACACTGGCTGGAGTGCAGCATAACACATCTGTTACTCCACCGTCCTCAGCAAAGCACTGGCAAAATGAGGTGCTTTATGGATACTATGATATTTTATAGGTATTGGAGGGCGGAATGCTGTAAGGCAAGTTAAAAAGATACTGAATTTACATATCGTACACTTTAACTGCCCAGAGCTTTTACTGTAAATGTACATGTCAGTATACAGGGGTCAATAGTACTGCAGCTTTTATTATTGATGCATTCGAAAAAACTGTAATGTTTCCATATCAAATGTACAGTGTCCTCCTCTTCGTCACTTCAGACAAACACATGGCAGACCTCCTATCTGCCTATTATGCCTATGCCGGCGCTGATTTTTGTTTTAGTCGTGTCAGTAAACACAACACCACATAACACGACTATGTTCAGAATTGGCTTTAAGATACAAACATGTTTGATTGATTTTGACGGGAGTCTAGTCGCATCTCTCCGCCGCACACACTTACAGATTTGAGTCGTTTACCCAGACACACTAGTTGGGCCGCTACGACTGCCTCAAACTGCCTCCAACTAGTGATGGGAAAGACTCGGAACAACAGTCAAATCTGGCCAAAAATCACGTGACTCCCGCTTTAGGCTCACATTTGTTCAGAAAAGGTATAGTCTCAAGGCCTTTCTCTTTTTTTAAGTATCGATATTTTAATATACAATTATTACTATTGTTAGCTTTATTTTTTACTTATTTTCTCTTTTTATTATACTCTCCAAGCTGCATTTGACAGGGCACCGCAGAACTGACTAAGATATACTAGTAACCTCATCTTCCTCCATATGAACTAGAAGAAAACTGCTGAGACTGCTGATTCTGTGACTTCTCATACAAAAAAATATTCTCAAACATGCTGGTAAAAGGCACAGCAATCTAACCAGATTAAACTGACACAGATGTGGTGTAGATCAGAGTTACAGCCCCAGTCTTAAAGCAGCTTGTAACCTGTTTGTTTTCACAACATTCCCTATAGCTTAGCTCCTCAATCCCCAAGTTTTGTTCTACCCAATTTGTTTGTGTTTTGTTTGTCCAACAACACAATGTGATGTGGCATTCTACTCATTCCCTGTGCTCCACAGTTTAATTAGAAATGGCGCTGTGAGGACTCTCGAATCTCGTGCATTGTTGCTCGTCATCTGTAATTGCATTTGCAGGTGCGCCGTCCCCAGAAAGTAAAGAGGGTCTATGGAGCCATGCTTATTATCCCAATGCACTGTGCAACTGTTTAGAATGGTTGGCCTGCTGCACCTGTGCTAACGTAGTGATAAGTGATTCATGAGCATTAGCTGGATAATGGGCTGTTTCTGCACCTTACGCTTTGTTCTGTCCTCTCTAATTTGCATCTTACAATCACTTCTCTTTGTTTACATAATGCACACGTACAAGACAGATCCTAGTCACAGCAATGCAGCAAATGAACTGTCTTTATGAGTTAATCAGGACTAGGTCAAAACCAGGACTAAACCAAAACTAAATCAGGTCTACCCAAGGACTAAATCGAGATGGATCTAAACCAGGACTAAACACGGTATTAACAGGTATTAAAAAAAGGTCTAGCTAAATAAGGTCTAACCCAAGTTCAGAACTAAACTGGAAACAATATTTTGTCACTATTCCAGGCAACATATGTCATTGTAAGGTACAGCAATTAAAACCCCACTAACCAGATGTTGGAAAACTATCATTTATCACATTGGCAATGACGAAAGTACTGTAAGACCTTAATTAAAGCTCATTAAAAGACAATGCAAAGTGAAATGACACTCCAGATTAAATCTCCATATTTTCCAACAATAAAACCGAGCGGGCCACCGAGAGTAGGATGAGAAGGCCAAGGCATTGGATCAGTTGCGGGTTTTCCATTTTGCACACTGTTTTTGTTTATCTGAAACAAACATGAGCGTCTATTAGAGAGCCCATTATACTCTGCCATTTTATAAATCATGCAAGTAGATTAGTCTGACGGTGTCCTCATGCTCGCCTGTGGCTGACTGTATTTGGTGTGAGTGTATGTATCACTAAAATCAGAGATAGCTGGTAAATGTTTCTGCTGGGAAATAATACTGTCTTCAAGTGGGTATATGTAGAAAGAAAATGTTAAAATGTATACTCCTCATATCAGAGTTGATCAAATTATTATTATTATTATTTTGTTTTTGTATTTTGGTTTGTTTACTGGTTAGTTTAGTTATCTTTAGTTAGAATTTCTGAGCATTTTAGTCCTGTCAGTTAATGCCCAACATCCAAACTCTTACCACAAGTGAAACTAGGCCTGTGCTGTCGTCCCTGACAGCAAGGTGTATGTAACGGCCCCATTCGTCTGCCCCATACGTCTGCACCATACGTCTGCCCCATACGTCTGCACCATACGTCTGCTACAACTGTCACCAACAGGCACCTTAATCAGACATTGTGTGATTTCTAAGGGTTTTAATATTGTTAATGAGCAATTAACCAAACCATGACAAACATGGGAAGGGTCTATTTGAC